>CM070770.1:172331855-172549355 GCA_036346955.1 Dipus sagitta
AGATCACTGTCCCAGGCAACTTCCAAGGGTGAGAGTTTAGGCCTGAGATCCTAGCTTTCTGGGAATGGGATTGGGAAATGTCATGTCTCCTTAGGAGACCCTTCTTGAGATGAGAATGCATGATGGTTGTCAGCACCAGTGTTGTCAGAGCAACTTAGTGAGGGTGATCCAGCTGACGGCCTGCACCTCTGTTGCCGAGGGATGCGCCCTTCGGCTCCTCTGAGGTCAGCACTGACCTAGACTCCTTGCAACCTCCATCAGGCACTCTGGGGCTCAGTGCATCACTTGCTCCTACAAGGCCAGCTCAGGACTTTTGTACCCACTGGAGCGGGGCTTCATCTATGTCCACAAGCCACCCGTGCATATCCGCTTTGATGAGATCTCCTTTGTCAACTTTGCCCGTGGCACCACTACCACTCGTTCCTTCGACTTTGAGATTGAGACCAAGCAGGGTACTCAGTATACCTTCAGCAGCATTGAACGGTGAGAACCTTTGACCCTCTAGTGCCTCCTGGGTGTCCTAGTTCCAGTCTCTACCGTGAAGCTTGACATGGCTTTGAATCCTTTTTGATTTGACTGAGTTGAATTTCTCTTTTGCTTCTCCATGGTCTGGTCCTCTTCAGACTTTGGAAGCTTCTCCATCATCTTCTTATTTTTCAGAAAATGATGATTTTCCATATTACAGAAGCTGTGTTGATTCTAGCCCATTTTCTCCATTCCTCTCCCCCCCCCCCATTGTGGAAATGCTATCTCTCTCTTTCCTGGAATGAGCTTTGTGCCTGGAAATATAGCAGCTAATGTTTATTGAGTACTGAATGTGGGCTAAACATTTTACAGACATCTTTGTGTTTAATCCTCATAATAGTCCTGTGAGGGGTGAAATATATACTACTGCAACCATGGAGGCATCCCTTCCCATAACACCCTGCTCTGTGCCCGTTTGTTAAATAAGTACACTCCTGCCTGCCTTTTCAGGGCCATAACTAACCAGGGCTGTGCAGGGTTCTGTCTCAGGACCTATGTCTGACCTTCCTTACTGTGCTCTCTGGGAGGTTCTGGCCTGCTGGCTTAGATAGTGTGGTCAAGAGCTCCCTTTTCACTCTCTGCCCCAGCCTGTGTGGTCCACCCCTGAGGTCCTGACCAACTATGATGCCATTTGTCTCCTTCACAGGGAGGAGTATGGAAAACTGTTTGATTTTGTCAATGCGAAAAAGCTCAACATCAAAAACCGAGGATTGAAAGAGGTATCTGTGTGGGAAGGATGAACCTCTCTCCTGTTCTGGTTTTTCTGTAGAGGAGAAAGGAACAGAGATGTTATGGCTTCTTTTTCACTCTCTCTTCTCTTCTTACCCTTATAGAAAAAGGAGGTGCGTGTGACCCTTTCCCCCTCCTGAGCAGGTTTTCTCTGCATGACCTTAGATCAGTCTGTGTAGCCTCTTAGGAGCTCCGTGGGGCTGGGAGAAAAGGAGGGGCTTGGACTAACCCAGTCCGGCAGGAAGTACTCAGGTGCAGGCCCTGCATGTTGGCTGTGTGGGGACTATCTGGTTTCAGGGTCTTCTGGGAGCTGCTGCTCTGATTTTACAGGCATGGGGAAGTGCTTTTGAATGTGCCAGGGTTCTGGCTTAAGCACTGGCTGACACTGATCTCTTCCCTGACTAGGGCATGAACCCAAGCTATGATGAATATGCCGACTCAGATGAAGACCAGCATGATGCCTACTTGGAAAGGATGAAGGAAGAGGGCAAGATTCGGGAGGAGAATGCCAATGATAGCAGTGATGACTCAGGAGAAGAAACAGGTGGGCTGGCCTCTGTGTTGGGGGCTAGGCAGTCAGGCTTTCCTCCCTGTGGCCTGGGCAAGAGCTGGGCAAAGGGTGAGACCTCACTGGGGCAGAAGCTGATGCAGCCTGTGTTTGTTTTCAGATGAATCGTTCAACCCAGGTGAAGAGGAAGAAGACGTGGCAGAGGAGTGAGTTTTGGTTGGAGCACATGGGGGTGAGATGGTGACCTGTAAGCCTAAGAGACCCTAAGATTTCTTGGTATTTCTCATGTCTGAGTCTTAGCCAGTGGCCCAAGATGAATGAGAAAGTGACCTTCTGTGAAGTGATAATGAGGATGTTTCATAAAGTAGTAAGGGCTTTATTAGTACTCAATACGTTTTGAACCTGGTAGAGTGAAGAGTGAACAGGAATGCGAGCCAATGCATGCACATGCTGGGAGTCCTCAGATAAGACACTGAATCTTGGCGACCTCACCTGTAAGCGGCAGTAGTACTTACGCTCAGTTAGTCAAAACTTCTGATCGTATCACAGATGACCAGCACAATAGGGTTGTAACTGCAGAGTCCAGGGATACAACTGATTTTGGGCACTAGTGTATCTAGGTGCTCAGAAGTTGTGAGGAAAATATATTTCTTGCTTTTGATTTCCTTATTCTTAGAATTATTTGGTCTATTTGGTGCCAAAGGACCCTCCAGAGGCCTGGGCAGGCTTAATCCTGCTGGCTTAACACCAAGAAGTCCCTGTTGGTGAACATCTGTCTCCTGAGCCTGAGATACTGAGATGTGCATGGCTCTAATGGGTCAAAACTAGACCCTGTGTCCACCTTGGTTGGAGTGAGGCCCTCCTGAGTGAGGCAAGATCGTTTCTAAGTATATAGCAGGAATGTGGGTCTCATGATCCAGAAAGATTGGAAAAGCAAGATCAGGAACAAACCATGAGCACCCTTCAGGAATCGGCTAGCTCTGCTCGCCATGTGCTCATGGAAGTTAACATACAGCTGCTTGTGAACGTGCTACAGAAACCATTCAGCTTCAGACAAGTGTCAGCAATTCTGTTTTCAGAGGAGTTGCAGAAGTTTGGATATGACTTCCAGTTATATTGATTGGCTTCAATTGAAGTTGGTTCTCCTCCCTTTGGGGGCTAACTATCCTTCATCAGAAAAGACTCCAGGGTCAATGAAGATGATTAACCTAAGGGAGGTGTGAAGTGGACTTGGCACACTTCAGGTTGGAGGGAGACTTTCTGTAGGTGGGACGGGAATAGTGGAGGTAGAACCTGGCTTAGGTCAGGACCAAGGAGAACAGCCAAAGCCCATTGATTCCTTTGCTTTTCGTTGACTGATTTAACTTAGCCTTTGTGGCAGCTGGGTCTGCAGTGCGGATAGTGAAGCTGCCCTAGTGAAGGGCAGGAAGGTAGGCTGAAGATTGACAGTAGAGTCTGTTCTTTGGTCTTTCTCCCTTGCCCCTTTCTGGGCATGTGTCTAGATTCCGTTCATCCTTTTTGGGCCCTCTGTGTCTTGCCCTTATCCCTAAGCCCCACGTTCTGGCAGGTTCGACAGCAACGCTTCTGCCAGCTCCTCCAGTAATGAAGGTGACAGTGACCGGGATGAGAAGAAGCGAAAGCAATTGAAAAGGGCTAAGATGGCCAAGGATCGCAAGAGCCGCAAGAAGTCTGCAGAGGTGCATACAGTCCTTGGCTTGTGTGTGTGTGTGTTGTGTGTGTGTGTGTGTGTGTGTGTGTGTGTTTGTGTGTGCGTGCACACGTGCATGTGAGTGTCCTCAGTTTACTTTTTCCATCAGTAGACCATGTTGGTTAGTTCTCCTGGGCTGCTTTGTAGCCTGTGATTATGGCTTTGGGGGATATTTTCTTGGAAATTTTTCTTTCTGGTCCTGAGACAGTTAACTTCTGTAAGTTCTCAATTAGGTGACAGCCTACCTTAGTTCCAAGGAACCTCTCCTGGGCTGGAGGAGGTGGATGCCATCCCTACCCTTAGGATCTCTCAGTCTAGCTTGATACTATTTAATCCTTCCTCTCCCTCCATCCTCTAAATTAGGTGATCCAAATAATTTCTTTGGGGAAACCTAGGTTATCTGTGGTACATAAGGACTGGTGGCATTTGGGTTCTGTTTTTGTGTAGGTGAAGAAAGGCAAAGATCCCAATGCCCCTAAGAGACCCATGTCTGCATACATGCTTTGGCTTAATGCCAGCCGAGAGAAGATCAAGTCAGACCATCCTGGTATCAGCATCACAGATCTTTCCAAGAAGGCAGGAGAGATCTGGAAGGGGATGTCCAAAGAGAAGAAAGAGGTGAGTGGCAGCAGAGAGGATGGGCAGTACTACTTCTAGGAGGGCTTTGTTGGGAAGTGAATCATGTCTTGTTGGGGCCAGGGTGACCCACTGGTGGAACTTTGCTATGCATTTAGATTTTGCCTACATTATGCCAGAGTTCTTGGTCTTCTCTGACTTATGTGTGTGTGTGTATGTATGTGTGATAGGAGTGGGACCGCAAGGCTGAGGATGCCAGGAGGGAATATGAGAAAGCCATGAAAGAATATGAAGGAGGACGAGGCGAGTCTTCCAGGAGGTGAGTGTTGGGAACAAAATGTCCCTTAACTGCTTTTTTTTTTTCTCCATTTGTTTTTCTTCTTTGCAGATCAGAGTTGAGAATTGAGGTTTTGAGGATGGTAGATATGGGCTGGGTAGATGATCCTGTGGTTAAAGGTACTAGCTTGCAAAGCCTTCCAGCCTGGGTTCAATTCCCCAGCCACCAGTGTGGGGTGGATACAAAAAATGGTGCACGTGTTTGGTGTCCATTTGCAGTCACAAGAGGCCCTGGTGTGTGTGCTCACACACATGTGCAAATAAAATCTATTTAAAAAAGTTGGTAGATAGGTTTTTGATAAAACATTAAAATATTACAGTGCTTCTCAAACCTAGGTAGACCACTGCTCAAGTATGGGTGAGATGTGTGGAATTCAAGTCAGGATAAATGTGGCCCATTTTCCTACAACAGTTTTTTTGAAGGTATGAGTTTAGAAAAAAAATTGTTACTGTGGAGCCTAATGTAAAATGTACATGAATTTTCAAAAGATAAAATAGGAGTGCCAGATAATTTTAAAAAAATATTTATATTTATTTGCAAGCAAGGGGGGGGGGTGGCAGAGAATGGGCACACCAGGGCCTCTTGCCACTGCAAAGGAACTCCAGATACATGTGCCACTTTGTGGATCTGGCTTTTTATATGGATACTGGGAAATTGAACCCAGCCTGTCAGGCTTTGCAGTACCTTTAACTACTGAGCGGTCTTAGCCCAGATAAGTTTTACATATGTGGCTGCTGTTAGGCTGTGACCCTAGCTCATCTGGTGTACGCACTTAGGATCCTCTCCTGTGCTCTGCTCTGGGTTGACATGGTTGACATGGTTGACATTGCATTTACTGTGACATGACCAATAGCTGGGACTAGGGAAGGTCTCACTATAGCTGGGAGAGATATGGCCTGTTTGTTGACATGCAGAAGCTGGTGGCCAAGCTCTACCCCCCCCCCCCCCCCCCACTGTAGGGACAAGTCAAAGAAGAAGAAGAAAGTAAAAGTAAAAATGGAAAAGAAATCCACCCCCTCTCGAGGCTCATCATCCAAGTCATCAAGGCCTCTAAGTGACAGCTTCAAGAGTAAAGAATTTGTGTCCAGTGATGAGAGCTCTTCTGGAGAGAACAAGAGCAAAAAGAAGAGGAGGCGGAGTGAGGTGCGGCAGAATTGGAATGGGGGCTTGTGGGCCAGGAAGGATATGGACATGTGAGTCTTGGGTGGGGGGCGGGAAGGAGCAGTTCTGGCTAGGGGTTGTGGTAAGTCTGTAAGAGCAATGGAGTTAAGGGTGGACAAGTGGGCTTCTGAGGTTTTAAAGGTAGGTGCTGGAATTATTAGGAAGGGCTAGGCATTAGGGTCCCCTCACTAAAAAGTGACTAGAAAGGTAGCTGGACTTCCCCAGTTTTCCTCTTAAGAGACCTTTGGTTTGCAGGACTCTGAAGAAGAAGAGGAAGAAGAACTAGCCAGTACTCCCAGCTCAGAGGACTCGGCGTCAGGATCTGATGAGTAGAGGAGGAAAATTCTTTGTCCAGATGCTTGCCCTACCACAATCCCAGGCTCCCTGCTCAAGTTTTGGAACCAGTTTCTCCTCACATGGCTTATAATACTCGGGTTCATGTCATTTGAAGCAGCTCTCCTGGTGGTGTGCACTTGGCTGCAGCAGCAGGGGAAGCGTGTTTCTCTGCTGCTTCACAAGGACAGCTTTTTGTAGTTTGGAAGAGACTGGGTGGAAGTCTTCACTGCTTGCAGGGCAGCGCAGGATCCAAAGCCACATCCAACTTGCATAAGCTGCTGCTTGTCCTGTTCAAGTTGCTGCAGCAGGGTCATGTGAGGTCAGGCCTGTAGCTCCTAATTGGGGCCTATTTCTACTTTTATTTTGTATTTCTGGTCTGTGGAATCAACAATTTAATAAAGGGAACTGACTTTGGAGACTATGTTCTTATGCCTCCTTTCTAGACCTAGTGTATTGTTCCCACTTTTCACGTGCTGTTTACCATTCGGCTCTGACTGGGCTGGGCCCTTCTGGCCAGCCGGGAAACAAATCTCCAGGTACATCCTGTTCTTCCTGGCTGTATAAGCATTGGGTTTCAACCTCTTCTGTCTCTATGTGTCACCTGAGAGTCTAGAAATGAGTGCTGATCTGATTAGGAACTCTCATAACTCCACTCCATTAGCCAACCCAAGGGGAGGCAGCTCTTAGCTCCATCCTAATCACCTTAAGTCAAGGGTCTTACAAGGCTGGAGATAATAGAATCAGGATTGACTATCCTCCCTGCAGTGTGACAAGTGGAAACCTGAGCCTGGAGAATTGAGGGGAGAGAGATTGTGTGTGTGTGTGTGTGTGTGTGTGTGTGTGTATGGTGCAGGAAAGGTGTGGAGTATGTGGGAAGCTTTTGTTCTCGGCCGGGAGGGATACAAAATGTAAAGGTTGGGAAGAACTCGGAAAAGGCCTTAAAGGAGATAAACGAGGGAAAGAGCTGCCAGACTCCTTCAGGGTAGCTGTAAATCTGATTTACTCCCGTGGGGAAGCCACGCTGCGTGCTGCGTGCGTTTTCAGGAAGACCCAGGTGTCACAGGAAGCCTCCCCAGTCCGCCAGCAGTTGCCTTCTGGCGGGCCGCGCTCCGTGGCGCTGTGATCAGGTCGGCCGGGCCGTCTCTCTAGGCTCTCATCATCTCGGTGGCTGGCGCTCGGGGAAATTGCGTCAGTTTCGCCCCAGTGTAGACGGGGCCCTCATTTGCAAAGTCATGAATAATTGAGTACGGGAGCAACGCCTGTTAGCGTTCCGTGCAACGAATTCGGCTACCGGTTCCCGCTGCTGCTTTCGGATCTATGAATATTCATGAGGAGACGCGGGGGCGTGGCCACAGGCGTGGCCAGGGCGGGGCCTCGGCGCTCTCTCTGGCTCGGTCCCGCGGTGACGGCGGCGCTGACGGCGGCGGCGGCGAGCACTGGCGTCGGGGCGCCGAGCTGAGCGGAACAGGACCCCGGGGGGTGCGCGTGAGTGCGCGGGAGGGGCGGGGTCCGGGCTGGGGGCGGGGTGGGGCCCGGCCCGGAGCGGGCTCTTTCCTTCCGGGACCTCGGGGTGAGCGTGGTGGGCGGGGAGGGGGCCACCAGGAAAGTTTGCGAGGGCCGCGGGGCGCTGGCGCGTGTGCGCGGGGGTGTAGGGCACGGGGTCTGGAGCTCGTGCTGGCGGAGCCAGAAGAAAGGGGGAGGAGGAGGAGGCGAGGATCGGGGCGGGGCCGGGGGCGGGCTGAGCTGCAGGAGGGACCCCTGCCTCCCCCCTTCCCGCGGGTCTGAGGCAGCCCCCTCCTCCGGCTCCCTTCGGCACGCCCCCAAGCCACCCAGTCCGCCCCCACCCGCTCCGCGTCTCCCGTCCACCGTCTGTTCGCCCGCCGCCTCGCCTCCCTTCGCCTCGCGTGCAGCCCCCGGCTTCTGCCTCTGTCGCCCCCTCCTCCTCCACCTCCACCCTCTCCTGCTCCTCCTCTTGGGCTGCCCTGCGCTCGGTGTCCAGAGCCCCCCTTGGGGGCCCTCCACACAGCCCCTTGCCCGGGGCTGTTCCGTCCTCCCGTTGGCCCTCCCTCTTCCAGCAGTTTACATATTTATCCCTCCTGGCCCGGCATCCAGCCCGAGATCCTAGAGTCGACCCTGCTGCTTGTGCTGAGGGCCCTCTGGGCGGCTGTCTGCGCTTAGAGCTGCCCAGCTCCTACTCAACCCTTTGGGCAGCAGCCTTTGCTCCCAGGGTCGCTGGGCTTCTCCCAGACTCCTAGAGGTGATGGGGAGTTCTTCGAGCCGTTGCGATTCTGCAGTTTATGGTCATGGCCTTGGCCACCTCGGGCTTCTGGCCGGGGGCTTTCTGCTCCTGTGACCACCTCCTTAATTGGGGACTCCAAGCCTGCTTTCATCGCTGCAGCCCCTCATAACCGCAGAGGTGCCCGCCAGGCCCCCAGGTGAGAGGGTTTTTCTGTTCTTAGCCACTCACCCACACCCCTTATAATGTTCAAGGACGAGGAAACAATCTTGTGTTGTTTTTTTTTTCAATTTTATTTTTTTCTATGGTTGCTCCTCCCCCACACAAATTATTCTCCCCCACATAGGGACAGCCCTCTGTGGTAGTTGCATTGTGCAGGGCATCTCTTCCTATACACTTATATCTTTAAAATGGGTTGGGGCAGGGGCAAAGATAGGGGGGAGGTTGGCAGGAGATGGGTTTTTGCGAAGTTTGGGCGCCACAAGCTCCTTAGGTTTTGGAGCTGTCGTCTCTGGCCAGCTGGAGTGGGTGAGTTAAAAGTTACAACCTGGTGCAGGTTGGAGAGGGTTGGGTTATCTATCCATCAGGGCTGTGTGCATTCCAGGTTTTTGGCAGCTTCTCCCTTGCCTTTGAACCAGAGGGACTGGGCTCTATTCCTCAGGCTGAGTGCCGGGGGGATAAGGGGGTGGGGGTGGGGTGGGGTGGAAAGGGGCTTCAGCCACCAGGATGGGAACTGAGGAGGTGGTGGCATGTGTGAACAGGTGACTTGACTAGAGGCCTAAGGGCATGAAGAAATAATCTGGGAATGCCTGCAGTCTGGGCAAGAGAGAGGAGGTAGTTAGTTACCAAGGGTGTTATCTCGTTGATTGAATGGAATCACAGTAATAATAATGACCAATATAATAATAATGGCCAGCCTTTACTGGTCACTTACATGTTGTGTTAGGCGTTGTGTTAAACATTTGGCATCCATTGTCTGACTTAAATCTTCAGGATCTCAGCAAACCCATTTTTAGATAGGGAAACTGAACCTTAGAGAAGTCAGGCAGCAGGAAAGTGGCAGACCTACTCAACATTTGA
This sequence comes from Dipus sagitta, assembly GCA_036346955.1. Lineage (NCBI taxonomy): Eukaryota > Metazoa > Chordata > Mammalia > Rodentia > Dipodidae > Dipus > Dipus sagitta. The sequence goes on from CM070770.1 coordinate 172,341,052, forward strand.
ATCCTAGAGTGTCAGACCCTTAAGCTCCTGTCACAGCCTTCTACCATGTGGTCATCATTTGGTTTAATTTCTTCTGTCCCCTCTCAAAACTCCTTCAGGTTATCTCTACACTGGTGATGCCCACAAATTCCCATTCCATAGAGTGTCAGGCCCTCTCCAAGTGTCATGAAGGGGGTACCTCAGGGAGTTTTCCTCCAAGTTACTCCACCCTCCGGATGTTCTCAAGCCCTGTCCCATTCTCCCTGCCCAGGCCTGGGCCGGCTCCTCCTTCCCCTTGGCGAGGCTCTGGAAATCCAGTGGGAGGCCATTGCTATGGCAACAGGACTAGGCCCTGGCTTTACCTCATCAAATTCCAAGCTGAAGCCAAAGCGATTGGGAAATTTAAAAAAAAAATGTATTCCAGATGTTTACTTTTTATGCCTTATTTTCCTGTGTTTGGATGAGACAGCTCTCAGGGAAGGGGGAGTGGGACAGGGATGTGGAAAGAGAATGGGGGGGGGGGTAGGGAACCACTCCCAGCTGAGGAAGGGAAGGAGGGAGGGAGTGAGAGAGAACGGGAAAGGGGGAGGCTAGCTGTGGGGCGGGGCCCCAGGTTGGGGAGGAGCTGGTTTTTCCCGTCTTCCGTGAGGTGATTCAGACTTCAGACTTTTCGGCCCTCTTGTTCTGCTTCCAGTGGATACCTTTAGTGGATCTGTCTGACTCAAGGGGGGTGCTTTGGGAACCGTAAGTGGGGTATCTTGGACAGCTGGTCATAGGAGGGAGAGAGGGGAGATAGGATACGATGAAACTACAGGACAGAAGATTCAGGACTGAGGTTCAGAGCCAAGAGTTGGAGAGGATCTGGGAAGAATTGAAGAGTATGGCTGTGGGGACCTCCCTGACCCCTCCTGAAGTTCTATCTTCCTGTCCTGTACGGCTTCTGCTAGACATAGAAGACTTCCCTGGCTAAGCCTGCTGCCTCACCCAACTCTTTACCTTTTCTTACTGCTCTTTCCTGGGTCTTCAGTCACCCCAAGTCACCTCCTCTACTTCCCATATTTTAAGCAGGATCTGCTGCATGTGATGAAAGTGTCCACTCTCAGGGAAAGCACAGCCATGGCTTCCCCACTGCCCCGGGAGATGGAGGAGGAGCTGGTGCCTGCTGGCTCGGAGCCAGGTACCAATGGGTGATGGGTGCAGGGTGGAGCAGGCGACTGGGAGGACGGTGGGAAGGACAGAGGCTGCACCCCTATTCTGTCCTGGGAGGTAATTGAGGTGAGAGTGAGCAAGTGTGGGATGAGTTTGGAAGGGTCCAGCAGGTATGGAGAGTATAGGACCTTTGAAATAGGTCCACTGACTCTTTGAGAGGGGCGCACTGGGACACAGAAGGAGAAATGGAGCGCACCTTTAGGAGTTTGAGCCTAGGCCTTCTAGCTAGACATCTTTTTTTCAATGTTTAGCTGAATGAGTGGGTGGTAGTAGATTCTATTATGGAAGGGTTATGGCCATGAGTAATGAAGATAGATTTCTGGCCTTACCCGCCCTCCCTTCCTGTGGTCAATTTACTTCTGTTTGGCTTAAGTCAATAGTAAGTTTGCGTTCTTGATCACACACCGGATGACAGTGGGGAGGTGGCCTGGGAGTGTGTCAGGGGAGGGAGCAGCAGGGAGACGGTGTAGAAGCCCAGCTGGGCTAGGAAGCCCATTATTGAAATACGACACAGTGGCATATAAAGGGAGAAGAATAAATTGGGAACCTGGACTGACTGCTTGATGTGGGCAGGCACACATTCTTTTATAGGCTCATTTGCTCATTCATTTGTTAGGAACCTGTGGTAGGTGCCTATAGGATACAAGGAGAAATAAAGGCTCTACAGCTCCATAGATAGCTTTAGCTTTTAAAAGGAGAATTGACTATAAACATTTTGGGATTTGGAGAAGTGTGGAGATATATGGGGTGGCTGTAGGAAACCAAGGAAGGCTTCATGAAACAGGTGGCATGGACTTGTGCCTAGAAGGATATGAACATTCTGAAGTTGGAGAGTGGGTGGGAGATTTGGTGGAACAAGAGTCACAAGAACTTATGCTTCTTAGTTTTTATGACAACTCCCCACTAAGCTTTCTTTTTGGCAGGTGATCCTCGGACCAAGCCTCCTGTCAAACCCAAGCCCCGGGCCCTGCCCAGCAAGCCAGCTCTGCCTGCCAAGCCCAGCCTGCTGGTGCCTGTTGGACCCCGGCCTCCTCGGGGTCCTCTTGCTGAGCTACCTTCTGCCCGAAAGATGAACATGCTGGCAGGACCCCAGCCCTATGGTGGCAGCAAACGTCCCCTCCCATTTGCACCAAGGCCTACAGCTGAGACATCTCCTGGAGGAGAAGTTACCCAAGAACCTGGGAAAGAGGAGGCTGAGAAAGAAGAGCTGCCCCCTTTCACACCTCCAGCTCGATGTGCTGCCCCAGGAGGTGTGCGAAAGGCCCCTGCTCCCTTTCGTCTATCTTCTGAGAGGTTTGCATCCAGCACAGTGGAAGAGATCTTGGCCAAGATGGAGCAGCCTCGGAAGGAGGTCCCTGCCAGCCCTGATCGCCTCTGGGGCTCCCGCCTGACTTTTAACCATGATGGCAGCTCTCGGTATGGCCCCAGGACCTACGGTACAGTCACTGGTCCTAGAGAAGAGGACGGAAAGACCCCTGCCAGGGAGTGGCCCCAGGAAGGCCCAGCACAGTCTCCAGCAGAGTATCAGAAAGAACAGAGCAAGATCTCAGAGGAGAGGTGAGCACTGGGAGGCTGTTTTCTTGTGCTGAAGGAGGGTCAGGGACTCAAGAGCAAGTGGGCTCCATCTAGGGCTGTGGCCTCTACCTTTAGGTTAGTTGTGTGCTAGAAATACAAGTAGATCCAGTGCAAGTCACAAAGCATCTCCCTAGCAGATGGTGTCATTACTGCATGCCCTTCACATTTTACAGTGCTGGGGATCGAACCCAGGCAATTGCCTTATCACTGAGCTAAGTTCCCAGCTTGATTACTATATGATTTTAAATTGTAATTTTCTTTATTAAAAAGTTTAATTTTTTAAGCTGAGTGTGGTGGCACATGCCTTTAATCCCAGCACTCAGGAGGCAGGGGTAGGCAGAGGTAGGAGGGTTACCATGAGTTTGGGGCCACCCTGAGACTACATAGTTAATTCCTGGTCAGCTTGGACTAGAGGGAGACCTTACCTCAAAAAACCAAGAAAAAAAAAAAAAAAGAGTTTAATTTTTTAAAATTGTAATTGTCTTTATAGAGTTGATGCATGTTTTTCTTGGAAGGTCATAATGTTCGTATATAAGCTTATTTTTAGTCAATACACTGAGAGCTGGGTATCAGACTGCCTCATTGCATCCCTAGTCATATTTTTTGGGGAAGGGGTTATTAGATTTATTTTAGAGATGAGGAAACAGGCTTAAAAAGTGACTTCTCATACTAAGAGGCAGAGATAAGAGTTTGAATTCAGCTCTGTGTGATTCCAAAGCCTGTGATCTCCGCTGCTAGCTGTCCCTGTGGCACTATGCCAGGCTGGGGAGGTGTGTGTCTGAATCTGCAAGGCGGGGTATCAGCCGAGGAGAGCTCTGATGGGACAGAGCAGGCAGGTACACATCTTGATGCTGCTTTAGCTAGGATCTTCACAGATACATCTGCTGTTTGCAGACATTTGCCCATGGAATCCTTTTTTCCCATGGTCACCCTTGTCAAGGAAGGGTGACTAGAAAGTGTCCCTTGGAGGGTGGACAAAGGGCATGGAGGAGAGGTTGAGGGATTTCGGTAGCCATTGCTATACAGGCCATGCTTGGAGGCAGGGAGAGCCAGCCTGAGGCATGGCTGGCCCAGAAGTGGCCTTCCTCCTCCCACTGGGGAGGCATAGGCTGCTGTAGTCTGACTGAGCAGGAAGCTGAAGGCCCTCCAGCCTGCCCTTCTTCCACCTGAAGACACCTGGACGCTGGGCCCTGGAGTTAACCTGTGCGTGGCTGGAACCATGGCTGCCGGGAGTCCATATGGATATCAGGCCTGGGTTCTTCCGTCCATCCAAGTACAGCCCAAGAGGAACAACTTTAGCCTTGAAAAATCACTCTTCCCCCTTCCCTCCTCCCCTGTAATTCTTCAAGAAATATTGGCAGGGTAGCTGGGACCAGCTGTACTCTCTGGCTGGAGGAGAACTTTAACCCCTTAGGGATTAGGGAAGGGAAGCATTGTCTTCTCAGGGGCCCCTGAGGGGTCTGAGCATGCAAGAGTTAGAATAATTTAAACCTTTGTGTACGCAGGGAGGGAATGGGCAGTGTGTCCTGGGTACTTGCTCTAGACGCTGCCCAGCTTCCTTGTCCCCTTTGGAATAAATGTGTGGGGTACTGTTACAATTACTTGGGGAGACTCCTTTATTTTCCATTTTGTGAGAGACTTTAACATTCTGTGCCTCCCTTCCTGTGTTTTTCCTTCATAGGAGCCCTGCTTCCAGTCTGGCTGTCAATGGGGACTTGGCTAAACTGGCCAACTCTGATCTATCTACTGATGTGAGTTATTTTGTTAAGAGTACTGTAGTGGTATTTTAGAGCTGGAGGGTCACCTAAGATCATCTGTTATCTGTATATAGTTCAGATGGGGAAACTGAGGCTCATGGACCTGTCCAGAGACGGACTCCAAGACCCATATTTTTCAACTCCCAGATGAGTGTCCAGGGTCATCACGGTGGCTAAGTGTGGTTCTAGCCATGAGGCTACTTGTTATATCCATTAGCAGTGACACTCACCAGGTCCCTATCATATGCTGGGCAGGTCCTGAGAATGTTAGCTAACTTAATCCATGTCCTAACTCCAGCTAGTAGGCCCTGCTAGTGCCACACAAGAACATGAGTGATCACAGCCCTCGGTAACTCACTTGCCCTGAGACAGGAACTGAAGTGTTTGATTCCTGAATGCTCTCTGGCTGGGCTGCTATTTCTGGGTTCAGAAGGGGGAGAGTATGGGTTTCTGGTTCATTCTGTCTTCTCTCTGACCAAGTCTGCTTTCTTGAACAAACGATGCCAAAAGTGGCCTTTCTTGCTTAGAGTGTCCTTGTTAGCCAGAGGCTGTCCCTAGTGCCCTGAGATAGGGACTTATTTCCATGTACGTGTCCATGCAGTGAGTATTTGCTGAATGCTTACTTTGAACAAGGTATTGGGGAAGCAGCAGAAAACAGCATATGTGCTGTGCTGGTTGTAATGGAGCTCACCTTCTGAGGCAGAGACAAGTGCTAACCCAGATATCCTGTAAGCTGGCAGATATGCTGGGAGAGCTGTAAAGGTCAGGTGCTGGATGGGGTTAATGGGAAGACCTCACTATGCAGGTTGTGGAGTGAACTCTGCATTGTCTGAGGAACAGCATTCTGGGCAGAGGGCATGGCATGTACAGAGGCAAGGCAGCCAGGAGATTTAGTGCAGTGAGAAGTTACTTGGGTGGTAGTGAGGACCAAGAGGCAATAGGCTGTTACAGGACCCTATGATAACGTTGGCTTGAATGAGTGGTATGGAGTAGGGGAGTGGCATCTGCTGATTTACTTATAAGGGGTTGCTTTGTCTGCTGGGCTAAGAATGGAGTTCAGGGATTGTTGGAATAATCCAGGTGACAGAGGATGGTGGCTTGGACTCTAGTGGTAGCTGATGGTGCAGTTGGTGAGCAGTGGTTGATTCTGGATAGAATCTGAAGGTGATGCACATAGCCTATTAGAGAGACTTCTGAGGAGAGTGAATGAGCACTGGCAGAATCTAGGAGTACCCCAGGGCTTTTGGCCATAGCAAAGGGTGAGGCACCTACTAAGATGGGGACTTCTAAGGGTGAAGCAGGGCTGGGAGAGAGATGAAGAGTACACTTCTGGGTTAGTTGAATTGAAGATCCTTTGTAGACCTCCAAATGTAAGTGTCTGTCTGGTGATTGGTTATTGGATTCAGGGGAAATGAGTGAGTTAGAGATGATGTCTTGGGACTGTCGGTGTAGAGATGGTAGCTGAGACTGGCTGAGGCAGTCAGGAGTGGAGGGAAGAGCAGCAGAGACTGGGAGGGAGCAACCAAGTGAAGATAGCTCCCGGGACTGCAGAGGGCACCAGCAGCCACCAAATGCTGCTGCCAGGTTGCCCATGGTTAGCACAGGGAATTATATTCAGGGAGGTCATCAGTGACCTTGACAAGAGTAGTGAGGTCTGTGGTGAAGCAAGCCTTTTTGGAGTGGTTTCAAGAGAGATGGGACAAAAGGAGCTGTGGATAGTGAATGCAGGCAACAGTTTCAAGAAAACAGATGGTAACTACAGAGATGTAGGGTCGAGTGGTTTGGTTTTTTTTTTTTTTTTTTTTTTTTTTTTTTTTTTTTTTTTTTTTGCTTTTTTCTTTAAGACAGAAAAAAGTAGAGCAGTTGGCACGCTGGTGGAAATGTTCCAGTGAGAAGGGAAAAATCAGTCATGCAGGAGAGAGGAGGTGGTGGCCTTAGCTAGGAGCAAGGACAGTGCCTGGCTCTAGAATGGTAGGCCAAGTCCTTTGGCTCCCCTGGTGGGTGGGAGAGGGTGCAGCATGTGGGTGTTCCCTGCTTGTGGCTTTATTATTAGGGTTCAGGAAGCAAGGCTTATCAGCTGAGAGAGGGTGGAGAGGAGGTGTTGGAGGCTTGGGGAAGACATGCAGATAAGTTGCCTGAGGGTGAATGAAAGGCTGGTGTCAGTGGGGTTGCTGGGCACCTGCAGACTGGCTTGAGATCAGTGATGAATCTGAAGTGAGAAGAGCCACCCAGCCACATCCATCTGCCCAGGGGTTGGGCTAGGGCTGGTGGGGAGCTGTATTTAAACAGCTTAAATGGTATGATGAAGGGAATGAGGGAGTTGAGAGTTGTGTTATATAAAAGGGGACTATCATGGTAGCAAAAAAGAGAAGTGAGGGGAGGGGTAGCTGGATGAAGGAAGATGGGTCTTGCTTCTCAGAGGGGTTGAAGAATGAGAGAGTTGGCGGAAAAATGAGTGGGACAGGCCAGTGGGACACTGGAAATTGAATTTGGTAATGGTGGGTGTTACCCAGTTTCTGGAAAGGACATGAGATGGGTATAACCATATGGGGAAGAGGGGTTAGTGAATTAACTTGTAGGAAGCTGGAAGGGTGCCCTCTGCTCTGAAGTCCTTGAATTACCACAGTGGTGCTGGGAGGATTGCAGGAGCTATTATTTGGAAGGCAGAAGTTGTTTGTAGGAGACCAACAAGGAGAGGTTGTGAGCAGTATAGTTTAAGGTCATGAGCTTTAGAACTCTAGGACTGTTGAGAGAAAGAGAGGGTGGAGGGAATGGGAGAGGTCTGGAGAAGATAAATGGCTGGCTCTAGCCACTGGGCTTAGCTGGTAGGGATGGAACAAAATGTGTGCTGCAATGGAGGGGTGGCTGGGTGCAGGGATGGGACAAATGTCACATAGAGTTATATTTATTTATTTGTCTGGGAACAGGCAAAGTAACATAATGAAGGAGGGCTAGGGGCCTGGTGCTACCTGTTTCCATCATCTCCTTGGTGTCTTCCCCCACTGTGCCCCAGTATCCACAATGGAAGCCCTCTCTATGGATCTTACTTAGCCCTTATCTAACTCCAGAGTAGTAGAGGTGAGAAACTGATGCTCTGAAAGACACTTGGGAGAGAGGCAGTGATAGGATGACTCTGAGCTGGGTGTCTTTCATGATCCCCCCTTATTGCCCTTTGAATGGATCCTGTGGGTTTCCTGCTTCCTTAGGAAGTGTTGAGATCTGTGCGTGCACAGAGCAGGGGAGGGGGTGCTACACCTCCAGGAGCTGCTTCTGGGAGCTGCTGTGCAGGCTGCAGTGGACTTAGAATTCCTTCCTCTCACTCCTTCATGCCAAGATGGTCAGATGTCTGCTTCCTTTTATAAAATATATTCTTTGCCCATGAACTGTAGCTTCTTAGAGGAAGCCCTTAGGTGAGCTTTGGGTTGGGGGTTTGAGCCACTGGTATGGTATGGTAAGAATGGTGCTAAGTGACTGAAGCTAGGTTCCTTTTCTGGGGAGAAGACCTGACCTGGTGGAGGAGGGCTCTCTGACCCTTGGATGCCTGGTCTGAGGTCACTGCCTACTCTCCTCCCAGCTCCCTGAGGTCTGGTTTTCCTCCTGGCTTGTGGACTGAGCGTGAAGAAGCAGCTAACCTTGGGTCTGTGTGCTGATAGAGGGGTTCCCCGAACCAGCTGAGGGGTGAGTGATGACTTGATCTTTCTCTTGCAGGTTTCCAAGTCCTGGGTATCCTCAAGTCCAGGCCCTGCCACCAAGCATGGAGGCTCTATGAGTTCAGGCCTCCCCACGGAAGTCTCAGGCTCAGCCCCTGAGTCTCCCCAGCAGAGCTTTTCCCACCACTCTCAAATGAGAATTCCAGACGTCCAGAGTCCAGCAGCTTCTGAGGCTTCTCTCTGCTTCCCTGCAACTCCAGCGTCCACAAGTGTATCACCCGGTTTGTCCTCCAGTGCAGTTGTGCCTGCTGGGAGCCCTTGCCATTCCCCTACCCCGGGGCTTCCTCCTGAGGCAACCTCAGAGGCTCACGTACCCAGTAGTCCTCCCCTGGAGACAGTCTCAGGGCACCAAAGCCCAGAGCAGCCCTCAGCCATCTCACCCCGGCCACTGGTTGAGGGAGGTGAGCTGCTGGATCTGGTGAGGACGTTTCCGTATGGGGAGGAGGCAGCACCCAAAGTTGATGCAGACCCCCGCCCAGGCAACCTGGGTCAGCGCCGGTTCTCTGAAGGGGTGCTGCGACCACCGAACCAGGACCAAGGGAAGCTGGGGGGCTCCCTGGCTGCCCTGCCTCAAGCCCAGGGGAGCCAGTCGGCACTAGATCGTCCCTTTGGGAGTGGGACAGAATCTAACTGGAGCTTGTCACAGTCATTTGAGTGGACCTTCCCCACTCGGCCCTCAGGTCTGGGGGTGTGGCGGCTGGATTCTCCACCCCCCTCTCCCATTACTGAAGCCAGTGAGGCTGCTGAGGCTGCTGAGGCCAGTAACTGGGCTGTGTCTGGCAGGGAAGGAATGTCCCAGCCAAGACAAGGGGCCCTGTCATCTCCAGAGGGCCCGCAAAGGCCTATTTCTGGAGCACAGGGAGATGACCCAGACATCTCCCCACCCCAGAAGAATGACAGAGGGAGTCAGCCTCAGTCCCCAGCTGTCACCCTCTCTACAACTGAGGGCCCACTTGGAGCTCCTTTACTGCAGGCAGAGGAAAGGTATGAGGACCTGGAACCACTGCCTGGACAGGAGTCCTCTCTCCCTCAGGCCACCAGGGAGGCGGTCTTGCCCATGCTGGAGCCAGTGCTGGGGCAGCAGCAGCCAGCACCCTCTGACCAACCCTGCATCCTCTTCGCTGATGCTCCTGACCCTGGTCAGGCATTAGCTGCCGAGGAAGAATCTGTGACTCTAGCCCAGGCTGAAACTACCCAGCCTGAGACCACCCAACCTAGGACAGGGGCTCAAGACTCCTGTAGGGCATCCCCTGAGTCTGTAGGCCCTGAAAACAGCTCTCGCTGGCTGGATGATCTTCTGGCCTCACCACCACCCATTGCTGGCAGTGCAAGGCGGGGAGCTGGATCTGAACTCACTGATGCACAGTCTCCGAGCACCTGCTCTGAGGTGAGGCTGGCCATAGGGAGGACGGAGGCAACCGGGGGTGCAAGCCGGGGCTCGGGTGGGCTTTTTGTTCAATGTGGGCCTGCACCTCATAGCTCTGTGGTGTGGCAGAACTGACAACTACACCAGGAGAGGCCTGGTGTTTAGTTGTGTGAGTTCAAATCCCAACATTGGCATTCACTAGCTGAGCGGTCTGGGTTGGGGGTGTACTTTTCAGCTAAGCTTCAAGATCCTTTTAGAACGATAGTGGTTAAACCTTCCCAAGTTGTATTTTAGGTAAAATGAAATGGAGAAAGTGCTTGGTGCAATGCATGGCATATGCTAAGTGTTCAGCCAGGAATTATTCCCAGGAATGTTGTGCAATGAAAAATTTTGTAGCCGTAGCACAGCCAGGCTCAGTTGGCTCTGCTTTTTCTGTGCCCAGAAGTAAGCTGAACAAGTTAAGTTGTTTTTCCACCTTCTGTCTCTGTTTCTTCTGTAAGATGGAGATGACAGTGATGGGCTCTACCTCAGAGAGTTAAAGGATTAAATGAGTTACTTTGTGTAAGGTGTTGAGGATAGGGTTTGGCTCATCATAAGTTCTTAGTAAGTGTTGACTTTTACAACTTCTGTTACTGTTGAGTTTATGATCTTTGGAGACCAGCAGCTGAAGTCTAGAGGAAATGGAGCCTCCTGCAGTTGCCCAGCTATGGGCCTGGGCTTGGGACTGGAACCAGTTCTTTGTGTGTACCGTTTTCTCGTACCAGGCTGCTTGTGCATTTAAGGGCTGGGATCCAGGTGGCTTTTGAAATTTATTTTTCTGTCCTAGCCTGGGCTGGTTGGGGTGGGGCCAGGAGGAGCCTGGATTGGGGGAGGGACCTCTGGAGTTCTTAGGAGGAGGAGCAGGAAGGGGTTAACACCAAACTGACTCCTGCAGTAGGTGTGTCTGTCCCGGGATGTGGGTGACTCAACTGGCTTCTGGGCGGGGCTGCTAGGGCAGCAGCTGCTCCTGGGAGCCAGGGAGTAAGGCCAGGGCTGGCAGGAGCCAGAGCGGTTGAACAGGTCCAGGCTAGGGGAGCAGCCCAGCCCTGTCCCCGTACCGTACCCGCACTCTGCAGCCCTAGTGTCGTCAGTGGTGGGTGGGGGCAGTGGGTATGGCCGGGCCTGGGGACAGGGAGGCCAGCATGTCTGTCCTGGAGCGGCTACTGGCCAACGCGGCGCTGCGGGATGAGGCTGGCAGGCTGCGAGGCCCTGAGCCCCAGGCCAGCCCGCCCGCTAGGGTGAGTCAGGGAAGGTTGGGTGGGGGTGCCGGGAGCTCTGTGTCAGAGGCTGCCCCTCGTGGCTGTCTTGGACTGGCTGAGGGCGGAGTTTTTCTGTGGAAGGCTGGGCAGAGGGTCTTTCCTTGGGTACTCATGGGCTAGATCATCTCTGAGTGGAATGAGAATCTTGCTTTGCACGAGTTGCAAAGCAGGGTCTCCTCACTGAAAGTGCACCCCTCCCCCAGGTCCCATGTTCAGACAGCTCCTTCAGGCAGGATTTCTCCTGGCAGCTAGCCAGGTGTTGCCCAAGGGCTGTAAACATGACCATAGGACTGTCGACTGAGTGCCCATTGTGTATCAAGCTGTTTAAATGGTCTTGATTGATCTTCTCACACAAGCTCTGTGTAGTAGGAGTTATTTCTGTGTAAGGACAAGGGGACCCTTAGGCTCAGAGTGGTTAAGTGATTTGCTCAAGGTCACACAGCTGAAATGCACACCCAGGCACTCTGACAGTGCTGACTCTTATTCTGGATGGACTCCCACCTTGATGGACTCTAAGCCATACTTATTTATTTTTTTCCTGATCCCTAGGGACTTCTTGGCTGGTCCCAGAAAGATCTGCAGAGTGAATTTGGGGTTGTGGCAGACCCGCCTCCCAGCAGGTTCAGTCCTTCCAGATGGTCCCAAGGTGCTTCTCAGGACTATGGCTTCGGGGGCACCTGCCCTAGAGGAGACCCAGGCCTTGGGGAGAGGGACTGGAGCAGCAAGTATGGGCAAGGAGCTGGAGAAGGAAGCAGTAGGGAGTGGGCCAGCAGGTGCAGCTTTGGCCAGGAGGGGATAGAAGTCAGCAGCAGCCAGGACCAGAGCGAAGTGTCTTCCCCAGGAGGACTCACAGCCCATGAGTGGGCAGTGGGACAGCCAGCCCAGTTTGGCACTCAGAGCCAGGACACTGATGTGCAGGAGTGGGAGTTCAGGAAGAAGGATTCCCAGGGCACTTACTCCCGCCGGGATGCAGAGCTCCAGGACCAGGAGTTTGGAAAGCGAGATTCCCTGGCTTCTTACAGCAGCCAAGATGCCAGCCTTCAGGACTGGGAGTTTGGGAAGAGGGAGTCTCTGGGCGCTTACACCAGCCAGGATGCAGTCGAGCCATGCCAAGAATCAGGCATGAAGGAACACCTGGGTGGCTATAGCAGCCAGGATGCCGAGGAGCAGGACCGGGAGTTTGAGAAGAGAGATTCTTCACTTTGCATCTATAGTAGCCGGTCCTCAGCACAGCAGCCAGACCAAGAGTTCGGGAAGAGTGCTTGGATGCAGGACTATGGGAGCGACAGCTCCAGGACTCTCAGCTCACAGGACAGAGGCTTTGGGATGCCAGCCCTCAGCCCTGGTTTCAGCCCTGAGGAGGCTCGGCAGCAGGATGAGGAGTTTGAGAAGAAGACTCTGAGTGGGGAAGACAGGCTGTGTGAGGCCAACAGGGATGCAGATAGGCCAGAGGAGGGAGAATCGGGGTGCCTGTTCAGCCCTAGCAACCCCAAATTGCAAGATGGGGTCCTTGGGCAGAGAGACCAGAATAACTGGCAAGACAGTGACACCACCCAGGAGGATGCACAGCTACAGGGGAGACCACAGACAGGGGCTCAGAGTCCTGGTGATACTGATCTACAGGATGGGGAAATAGGGAAGCTAGGCTGGGCCGGTGAGTTTAGCCTTGGTGTTACATCCCATTCGGAGGAAGTATTTAGTCCAGGACGGCAAGACTGGAGTGGAGAACTGTGCATGGAAGCCACCGACAGGAGCCATCAGTTCGGCATCATTGGCAAAGACAGGATGAGTGGTGCTGGCTTGAGCCCTTCTGGCAAGATGGGAGGCAGTCACTTTGTGCCTCCTGGAGAGACTACGTCTGGTACTGTGGACTGGACTGACCAACTAGGTCTCAGGAACTTAGAAGTGTCCAGCTGTGTGGATTCCGGGGGCTCAAGCGAGACCAGAGAGAATACCATGGGACAAATGAGCTGGTCAGACAGCCTAAACTTGAGAGATGGGAACCTGGCCAGCCATTTGGGAACTGGGGGGTCTGACGAGCCAAGAGGGATGGGAGTTGGGGAGAAAGACTGGACTTCCGATGTTGGGGTGAGGAGCAGAGATTTGCCTGGGGTGGAGGAGGTAAGAGGCCACAGCCAGACCAGAGAGAGTGGTGTGGGACAGCCTGACTGGTCAGGTATGGAGGCTGGAGAGTTCCTTAAGACCAGGGAGCGTGGAGTGGGACAGGCAGATTGGACACCTGATCTTGGCCTGAGAAATATGGCCCCGGGGGCAGGCTGCAGCCCTGGAGAACCCAGGGAGCTTGGAGTGGGTCAAGTGGACTGGAGTGACAATCTGGGTCTGAGGAATTTGGAGGTGCCTTGTGATCTAGAGTCTGGAGGAGGTTCTCGGGGCTGTGGAGTGGGGCAGATGGACTGGGGTCAGGACTTAGGACTCCGAAATGTGGAGCTCTCTAGGGCCCTGAGTGAATCCCGGGAGCATGGTGTGGGGAGGGTGAGCCCTGGTCTAGAGCCAGGCATCAGGGACAGTGGCAGCTTGTCCACTGGCTTGGAGACCAGAGACCCTTTAGAAGTCAGGGAGCTGGGTGTTGGTGAAACAAGTGGGCCAGAGACCCAGGGTGCAGATGACAACTTGTCTTTTTTTGAGACCCATCCTGAAGACCCTGAAATGGAGACAGAAGGCTCGGGCATGGGAGTCAGGTAAGGAACTCCATTAGGGGTGGGAGGCTGGGTGTTTGTTCTAAAAGAGTGGAATCTGGGGTTGAGGAAATGGCTCAGCACCTGCTGCACTAGCCTGAGAGTCAGAGAGGGCCTGATTTGCCCTCAGTTTGATTTTCTAGCACCCAACATAAACAGCTGAGTGTCATGTGGTCATGCATACCTGTGGTCCTAGTTTTGTGGGGAGCCGAGACCAGAGAATAGCTAGGTGGGGGTTGCAAAAAACAGCAGCTCCATGTTCACGGTCAGAAACTTGATGTCTAGGACATTCATGGATGAACAATAGAGAGGACACCTGACATTCTTCGGCTTTGCTGCTCACGTGCATACATTACCCAGTATTACACACGTGTGGAAAAAAGTGGACTCTTTCTGAGGAGGGAAGAACCAGGTTTCTGTGGACATCTAGTATTTGGAAAAGGAGGCTTTTGAGCTGTGATTGTTTTAGTTCTGCATTTTACATTTTATATTTATATGAAATGCTCAGACATAGGTGAGTTTGAGGTACCTCTCATGTTTTGGGCTTTCTTGGTGACTGACTTGTCACTGTGAGGGGGGAGGGGAATCTGCCATATCTTGGATGGTTTCTGGAGTGTTCTGCAGAACTCTGTTTTGAGGCCACAGGTACTCTTGAGCCAAGAACTGTGGATGCTTCTGTAGGTAATGGAGGACTTTGTGTTTTCTTGGCCATGTCCTCTGCAACCCAGAGCGCAGTTGGACGGTGGTACCTGTTGGTTTTCAGTGAAGTTGGAAAGTAGAGCCCTTCTGAAGAGCAGCTGTTAGGGAATCTGAAGCTGTTGAGACTCAACTCCCAGCCTCGTGACCTTGACCTCTGCCCTCAGTTGCTGAAAGAGAACTTTCCAAAGGGCTTACTGGTAGTTATAAGAGCCAACCCAGCCTGACTCAGGATGTTCTAAAACCTGAGGTGATTTCACACCTTGTGGAAAGGCTGTGAAAAAGGCGTTTCTTCTATTTTGTCAACATTTCTATCCATTGTGATTTGGTTTTCTTCGCTTTAGTGAATAGAACATTTTACCTTTTCTAGCCACAGAGTGAGAGCTTCCCACTGGGCATGTGGAAGGCCAGATGGCAGTGGGAGGAGAGCAGGAAGGACCAGGAGGGGGAATAGGGAGCCTCTGAATGAGGGTTGAGAGAGACATTTGGCATGGAGGCTGTGGTGGTTTGAATGTGAAATGCCCCTCTCCCCCCAGTGTGTTTGATTAAACCTCACACTAATCCCTAGCTGGTTGAGAATTTGGAGCCTTGCTGGAGAGGCTGGTCACTGAGGATAGACTTTGAGGTGTATTAGTCCAGCCCACTGGGTGGTCAGAGCCAGCTCACTCTTGTTACTACCTCCCTGATGCTGTGACAAGGTGTTTCATCCTGGCTGTCTGCTCTGCCATGCTTTCCTTGCCATGATTAAACTTCTCAAAACTATAAGCCAAAATAAATTCTGTCCCTTCATACCCTGTGTCTGCTCAGGTGTTTTGTCTCAGCAATGAGAAGGTAGGTGCTATAGAAAATTGGTGCTGAGAAGTGAGGTCATTGTAACATGAACCTGACCATGTGGGTTTTGTTCTTTTGTAACTGGTTTGTGGGAAGAATATAGAAGGATTTGGAACTCTGGACTAGAGAAGCCTTGCAGTGCTGTAAGTAGAGCTTGATGTGCCATTCTGGTGAGAGTTTGAAAGATCTAAGTGCAGATGGAAGTGTGAACTGTGAAAGCTTGGCTTATTGGGTTTCAGAGGGCAAGGAAAGGACTTTGTTGGGAACTAGGCTAGAGGCAGTTTGTGTAACATGCTTGTTGCATTCTGTTCTTGTCTTGAGAACTTGAGCAGAGGAGTTGAATTTAATGGTGTGTTTGATGGAAGAAAGTATAGAAAAGAAGAATGTGAAAGATACAGCGTTTGGCACAAAAACAAATGAAAGTGAATTGAGTTTTGGGTTCTAGGTTAGGGCACTACAACTGCTTCAGCTCAATTGTTTTAAAAAATTACCATCAGTTACTGGGTTCCTTGACTCTCAGGCCTGCAAACTGCTATTGTTGGACTGCGTAAGCTAATCCAATAAGTTCCCTTTTAATGCAATTCATTCTATGGGTTGTGTTCCTCTAGGGAACCCTGACTAATGCACCATCATTGAGGATGGGTCATCTATTCTGCATTGGGACAATAGGAGCAGTGCTGATTCTTTTGAGTGGAGGGGGCATTGAGAAGAATGCTGAAGGGGATTCCTGATCCTCAAAGTTGGTGTGTCACTGGGGGTGTGTCTTGAGGTTTATTAGTCCAGCCTTATGTGGTGTAGCTAGTAGCTCATTCTTGGTGCTGCTTCCCAGCTGATGTGACAAGACAGGATGCTCAGTTGTCTGCTATGCCATGCATTCCCTACACGACCTCTTGAAACTGTGAGTGGAAGTAAAACCTTTCCTTCTGCCAGCTGCTTCTGATTGGGTGTTTTGTCCCAGCAATGAGAAGGAAACTGCAACATAGGCATGGGAGAATGAGCAAGGGGCCAGGAAGGAGAGCTGAAGTGCTCTCTGAGGACCCAGGCTGTTGAGATAAAAGGCAGGGGAGGTTGCAGTGGAGTGTACAGGAGGCATGGCTGCTTAGAATGAGCAGTTAAGAGGTTCCCATGGCCCTGGACCAGTTGCTGTGCTCAGAGCACCTGTGTCTGTTTCTACTAGTTAGTTATTCCTGGAAGTCCAGGGTTCCTGCTTTAACCCTCCTGGTGCAGTGGAGTGTGGTTCCTTCTTCGTTTTCTCTTCCTTGGACTCTGAGCTCCCTGTGCCAGGGTGCTGAGGCACACATTTCACCACACTTATCTTCACAGCTTCTTTGTGAAACAGAAAAGGGATTTTAATCCTCTCCTGTTGAGAGATGGTTTGACCTGCTTAAGGCCGTGAGGCAGGGCATTGAGCCCTTCTGACTTGTTTCTGTCAACTGCCTTCAGATGTAACCACTAGATTAAATGCTTACCAGGTACCCTGAGAGGCAGCTCTTGAGAAGGGAAAGTGGCACTGTCTTTCCTTGTTTACCATGAGAGAAGGAGGCTGCCTGCAGCCTGGCAGGGTAGGGGTGAGGTGGGGCTGGCTTTGAGTAGCTGATTGGGTCCCCACACTCAAGCTTCTGTGATCTGGCCAGTGTTGACATTACTTGAGCTCAGGTGCATGCAGGTGGCATTATTGTGTGTGACAGAAAGCATGCCTCCTCCACGGCTGGGAGAAAACCTTGCTTAGAAGAACCTGTGTGGATTCATGCTGCCAGACAGCCTTTCTCAGAGTGTGTCCTGTAGAAAATCAGTCCATCTTATGGCTGGAAAGTGCCACGTGCTCTGTAGCTGTACAAGAGACCTAGTGTGTTTAACTTAGGACCTTCAAGTTGAGTAATACAGTTTCCCACATTTACCTGACTAAGGTTCAGGGAGCTTGTGGTATGAGCACTGGCCAAGAAGTCCTATGCTATGCAATTCTCTCAAGAAAATTTTGGAGATTGCTTTTGTATCAGGAAGTTCTTGAGGATAGGTCAGAACACTCAAGCTTTGGGTCCATTTGCTTGCCCCTGATTCTCACCATATCTGTGACCAGGACCTTTTCTTCTCAGGGTGCTCAGCTCCCATGAGGGTTTTGTGACAGCAGGGTTAAGTAATCGATACAAACCTGCCTGGCCTGTGGTAATTACTGAAAAAAACAGTTAGTCACCTGCATTTATTTGTTTTGCAAGTTTGGATGTGAAGTATCCATAAAGTGAGGCCCTTGGGGACATTTTTGTTACTGTCCTCATCTTGGACAAACAGACCTTTGATGGTAACCACTGGCTGGACTCCCTGTCAGGCATGGCTGTCACAAGACCAGTGTGGAGATGAGTAGGGTGGGAAGAGCCTTGGTCCCTCCTTTGGGAAGTTCCTCTCATTCCAGTGGGAGTTGTACTCCTGCATCCCCCAGAGCTGGTATTGTCTCCCTTCCTCTCCCTACCCCTTGGCCAAAAAAAACTTTCTTTGGGCTTAGCAATGCAGAAGCCTCCCAACCATTTTAGGTCTTCATAGACTCCAAAGAGAGGACCCTCAGTGATCATTGAATCCAGCATCCTTGTTTCATGGTGGGGAAACTGAGGCCTGGAGCGGGGTGGGGCATGACTACTTCTGATTGTGGTTTTCTTTCTGTTCCCATGGGCCTCCGTTTGTCTTCTCTGAGTGGTTTCCAGATTTTTCTCTAGGGTCAAGGCCAGCTCTTGTCCCCTTGAGATGTATCATCCCAGCTGCAGCTCTCATGCTCCCTCATTTTAGGGCTCAGAGCCTTGAAAACAAGGACTTTTTGCAGAGCCATCCCCTGGGTTTGCACGTAACACAGTGCTGGGAGGCAGTGTTGGGCAGTGTGGCCCTGGGGGTACTACAGCAGGGTCCAACCTTCTGACATTGTGACATGATGTTGTCATCTACAAATATAACGGACCTCATTCATGGCTATCCTGGGCTGCAGGTTAGACAGGATTACATCTATGGTTTAGATTAGGTGGTGGGTATGGATGGTGAGGTGAGACACATCTTCTCAGGCCAGGACCCATGTTTAAGATGGTAAGGACTATCCTTGTAATTTGTATTTGCCAAGTATTAATTATGTGCTAGGCACATATATATGCCAGTAAACCTAGAGAAGTTTGGGGACTTTTTATTATCCCCATTTTACAAAAAAAGAAACTGAGGCTCTGAGTGAACACATTACTTGAGGCCAAGGCTCCTGGCACAGAATGGGCAGAGCTTATGTCTGCGTACTAGTGACAGGCTCAGAACTCGGGTTCCTGACCCTCCTTCCCCCTTCCCTGCTAGGAAGCCCTGGGGTCCTCTGGACTCTGGCAGGAAAGAGGCTATAGGCTGAGGCCCCGGTGTGGGTGCACACTGTATTCTCCCAGCTCTCCCATGCTCTGGAGCCCACCCGGCCACCCCGAGCCTGCCCTGCAGTGTTCCTCTGCTGTCCTCTCCTGCTGTGGCTTTGTCACTCCTCCTTGGCTGCAGGGCCTGCCTTTCCCTGTGCTGGGCGGGCCTTGCTCTCCATGCTGGGTGGGGTGCCAGGGCCACCCTCTTGTTGCCACCTCTCTGACTCGACGCTGCCTTCAGGGTGAGCTGGCTCTGGCCCTTGTCCAGACTGCTGCTGATCCCGCTGCCTTGCTGTTCTGCGGCATCCACTGCCTCCTCCCTCCCACACTGCTTTAATTTCCATCTGTCAGCAGCATGTGGAAGGACAGACTGACACATTTCTCCCCGTCCCTGCCCTTTCCTGCACAGCATTGACTCACCTGTCTCATTCTCTCCCCACTCCAGTATTGCCAGCGACCTGGTGGCCTGGCTCCCGGGCATTGCCTCTCCCACCCCTCTGGGATGGTGTGAGTGTGGGTATGCGTGTAGGCACACGTGTTGGAGGGTGGCTCTGTGCCGTTTGTAGGTAGGGTGGATACCTACAGGACATACTCAACTGACCTGAGGTGTGTAGTAAGTCTGCATGCATACGTGCATGCTTTAGGGAGTGGCAGCTGGGCCCGCCACATGTGGTGCTGGTGCACTGTTTGTGCCTCGCTCTGAGGGCACAGCAGGCAGAAGTCACATTGCTGTGTTGAGGTTCAGGGTGACCCTGTCTCTCATTTACTCAGCAAACATTTCTTTGTTTGGCCCCTGGGTTGGGTGCTGGGGGTGCCAAGACAGCAAGTGCCTGCCTTTGCCCTTGAGGAGCTCTGTACAGGTGGGGGAGACAACTGCAGGACTGAGGCATAGGCTGGCGTAGGTTGGAGCCCACCACTTCGTAGGTCTGAAGGCTGGTGCTGACTGGGGGAGAGGAGGTGGGCTGAGTGAAGACAGTGAAGGGACTGTGTGGAAAAGCTTCGCAGGTGAGGAGTGACAGCACCTTGTTTCAGGATGGCAGTGTTTGGGCCAGGTATGTTTTAGAGATCCCTGTTTTGTGAGGCTGAGGAATAAAGACTTTGATGTGAAGCGGGTACCGAAGATGACATTAGGTTGGATAGGCAGATCCCAAGAGCTTGACCATCCAAGCAGGGGATCCCAGAGGAAGCCTGAACAACACTAACATCAGCAGGAACAATAGTAGTGGTTTCTGGGAATGTCCTGAGTACCCAGTGCAGCTTTTTATCAAAACTCCAGGGATGCTGGAACCCAAGGCATGTATAGGCGAAGGGACTCACGAAAGGTGTCAGGTACAAGCTGAGCATTCCTAATCCAAAAATCCAAAATCCAAAATACTCCAAACTCTAAAACTTTTTGAGCACAGACATGATGTCACAAGTAAATCCACACCTGGCCTCAGTGGCAGTCAAAATGCAGCTGCACGAAAACTCATAAAGTTACCCTCAGGCTTGTGTGTAGGAGGTGTATATGAAGCATAAGTAAGTTCCATGTTTAGGTTTTGTTTCTGTCCTCAAAGTACCACATTATATATATGCGGATATATCAAAATCTGAAAAAAAATCCGAAGTCCACAACTTTGTGTATGTGTGGTGTGCATGGGTGTGTATCTGCTTGTTTGCATGTGTGTGTGCAGGTTCATGTGAAAGTGTGTGCATGTGTGCGGGGAGGCCAGAGGCTGGTGTTGGGTATCTTCATCAGTTGTTCAGTCCCTTATTCATGGCTACACTAACCAGCAAGTCTCAGGGAGCGTCTTGTCTCTGCCTCCCCAAAGCAGGGGTTACAGGCACATGCCACCACACTCGGCATTTACTTGGGTGATGGGGTCAGGACTCAGAGGCTCATGCTTGTGCAGCAGGCACTTTACCCACTCAACCATCTCCTGAGACCTTGAGTTTCATCTTTCTAAATATCCTGGTAAAGGATATTTAGTCCATGGTAGGTGGAGGAGCCAGGTAGGAGCCTGCCAGCTAGCCCAGCCCTTTCCTTGTGTGCTGCTTCGTGCTTCAGGCAGGAGAGATGGGGTTTCACTAGTGGTGGGTGATCTTGGGTTTTGGTCTGTTCCTTCTGCAGCCCCAGCAGGTGTCTGGCCCGCTCCCCACCCTCTGGCTCCCAGGGCCTCCTTGAGGAGATGTTAGCAGCCAGCAACTCTAAGGCAGCCACTGGACAGGAATCAGCTGTCTTAGGACTCAGGGTCCCATTGGAGGAGGAAGGAGCCACAGCAGGTGCTGGGCAAAGGGAATCCTCAGAGCCCAGTAGGGAACCTCTGCCTTCCTGGAGGCCTCAGCCTGATGGAGAAGCCAGCCAGATGGACGAGGTGGATGGTACCTGGGACCTGGCAGGGGCTGGGCAGAGTGAACGGGGGACCAGCGCCAGCCCCCCGGCGATCCTCCCAAGGTCCTCTGCCCAGCTGTCCCAGTGAGGACTTCTCCTTCATCGAGGTCAGTGGAGGGTGAGCCTGGGCTGGTGGGCTGGATGTTGTGGGGCTGTGTGGGTGACAGAGCTGGAGCTCCTTTCTTGGAGCTCTGCCAAGCAGTCCCATATGGGAGGCAGAACGCTGGTTGTACATGCTTCATGAGATCGGGAGGTGGCACCGTTGTCAGGTAGGGTGGCAGCACAGGCCAGCAATGACAGTGGTGTTGCCATTGTTTTGAGCAGGACACCGAAGTCCTTGACAGTGCCATATATCGGAGCCGTGCCAACCTAGGACGCAAGCGTGGACACCGGGCCCCAGCCATCCGGCCTGGGGGTACCCTGGGACTGTCAGAGTCGGCAGACTCCGATGCTCGTCTGTTCCAGGATTCAACAGGTAGGATTGGCGTATCATTTGATGGTCTGTCAATGTCCGGGTTATGGACGAGGGTAACACCTTTCTCCTGGCTTTGCAGAGCCACGGTCCTCTCGAGTGCCATCTTCAGATGAGGAGGTAGTGGAGGAGCCTCAGAGCCGCCGGACACGGATGTCTTTGGGCACCAAAGGGCTGAAAGTCAACCTCTTTCCTGGCCTGAGCCCTTCAGCCCTGAAGGTACCATGTGATCATTTAGCAACTACATCCAGCCCTCTGACTAGCTGCCTTCCTTGTCCCCTGGCTGTATACTGTCTCCATCTGTCCATCCTCATCCTTTCTTCTATCCCTCCACTCATTTGCTTTCCAAGGAGGTCCCACAAGGTCCCCTTGTGCCCTGCTCAACTCTGTACAGTGTGCCAAATTTGATGGAAGGAGGAACAAGATGTGTTCTTGACCCAGAACCTCAGGGATAGTGGGGAACATGGGCCATGCCTATGAATAGGTCAGGTGAAGGAAGAAGTGTAGACGGCACTGGGGTGATGCAGCTGTGAGCTGGGCTGTTAGGAGGGAGGAGTTAATAACTGACAGTGGGAGTAGAAGATGGCTTGGGCAGGGTGTCTGTAAGCAGTTACTCTTAGCCTTGAGGTAGGCATAGAAGTTGGCCATAGGGGCTGGGTTAGGGAGGGCATTACAGGCAGAGGGGGCAGACAAGCAAAAGCATAGGTGTGGAAAGTCACTACTGGATTTGTGTAGTCCAACTGGTTGCATTTAGTTCAATACTATCTCTTTGAGGACCTACTATGTAAAAGTGAGGCTCGGCTCTGAACAAAGTTGGCTTTTAAGTTACTACCTGTCTGCTGGGGCAAAAGGACTGCAAAAGGCCTGGCTCTGGGAACTGCATCCTCTTGGAGGAGGCTTGGCCCTTTGAACTCTGCTGCCTCATCTTCTTGTGTCTGTCCATTCCCAGGCTAAGCTTCGCTCTCGGAACCGGTCAGCTGAGGAGGGGGAGGTAGCAGAGAGTAAGTCCAGCCAGAAGGAGTCTGCAGTCCAACGCTCCAAGTCCTGCAAAGTTCCAGGGCTGGGAAAGCCCCTTGCATTACCTCCCAAGCCAGAGAAGTCCTCAGGGTAGGTGACTGAGCTCTGGGTATCCCCTGACCTTAGAAACCCCACTTAACACAAGAGAGAAACTGAGGTTTGGAGAGGAAATGGAGCTGCCTCACATGACCTGTGTAAGTTGGTGGCAGAGTTTCTTTAAAATGTGCCTTCTTGACCTTTGCACTTTGCATTCTAGGTCGGAAGGATCATCACCCAACTGGCTCCAAGCCCTGAAGCTGAAGAAGAAGAGGGTCTGAGGAGTGACCAAGGTGAGGGCGGCTTGCAGGCTCGGGTGCAGTGTGAAGAGGGCCTGCTGTGGAGCACTCAGGAGGCCCTGAGCCCTCTTCTGACCCTTAGCTCCCCTCAGGCAGGTGAAGTCAGCCTCCGAGACCTCAGAAGCCCCTTAGCTTCCCTGGGTTTGTCCACAGGGAAGGGGCTGTGTGTCCTGGGATGGAAGTGGGGTTGGGGGTGGGGCGGCTCCAGGACAGTCCTCCAGGCATTCTGGCCAGGCTGAATGTCATCTCCCAGCCTCTGCAGTTTAGAGCTCCAGTCTTAAGGGTCCATCAAGGAGCCGGGGTGGGCACCGGGCAGAGGAAGCAGGAGTCTTGTCTTGTTCCCAACCTCTTGTTCTCTCTCCCCTTACAGGTTCTTCTCATTTGGTAGTCTCAGGCAGTGTCTGTTCCTGTGGGGTCCCTGAGGAGGAAATGGCTGGAGCCCCGCTAAGGCTCAAGCTGCAGCCTTTGTCCTCCCTCTGCCTCTGAGGAGTGTTTGGGAGGCACATTTATGCACTTTGTATCACCTTCTCAACTTCCCCCACACCTTCCCTCCCAGTCTAGATTCCTTCACTTGTGGAGGTTTTTGTCCTTTCTTTGTTCCCTCCCCTTCTTCCCTCTCTGCTTCCTCCTCTAGCCTCCCATGGGTTTCTTTTGATACCAATTTATAGCATTTTTTATAAAAGCCTTTGATTTTTGTAATGGGTGGAGCCCCTACCCAAGCTCTGCCCCAGGTCTCCCTCTACCCTGTTAGGTGCCCCACAGAGACCAATGACATTTTGCCACTTGAAACAGTGAATAAAGTTTTTTGGGAATTGGTGTGGCTCAGGTTTGTGGTGTGTGGTCTGGGATTCCTGCCCCCCTCCCCTTTTCTAAGACTAGTTGGAAAATGCTAGGTCTACCCTATGGGTTAGTCAGGTTTACATTGCGGGGACAAAATACTTGAACCAAACAGCATCAGCATTTTGCTCATGGTTTCAGAGGTTTCAGTCCTTCATGATGAGGTGGTCAAGGTGCAGAGCAGCTCACAGCATGGCGTTCAGGAAGTAGAAACACACTTTTGTGCTAGTGGGCCTCCTCCTCCTTTTCCTTTTATTCTCTCTGGTCATCCAGTCTATTTGACTACCATCCATATTCAAGGTGAGTCTTCTCTCCTTATTTAATCCTCTCTGGAAATGCCCTTCCAGACACTCCTACAGATGTTTGTTATTAATCTCCTAGGTGTTTTGTCAGTCTGATAAAGTTGACAGGATCACACCCTGGCCACCAGGCTCTCGCTCTAACATTGGACCCGTCATCTCCTTTCACTCTCTGGGATCTTAGCATCCTGGAAGGTATTGGTTGCAGTAGGCTGATTGCTGATTCCAACATCCTCCAAATCTCAGTAGCCTAACAGAAAAATTCCTTTCTAACCCGTGGTGAGTTGCAATGCAGGCTGGTGGTCTGGTGTCCTGTGCCTCTGACATTTGGAATTTAGGCTCCTTTTCTGTTGTGGCTTGGCCATCCTTTGGGGCCTTGGAGCCCTGCCCAGAGTCCAGAGGAGAGAGCAGGGAGTCCTGTAGGAGGTTGTCTTAGTCAGCTTAGACTGTTATAACAAAATACCGTAGTATAATACATATGTAATATATGTAATTATATATTATATATTAATTATATATGTAATATATATTATACTATATATATATTATAAACAGTAGAATTTTTGTGTGTGGTATGCATGTTCGTGTTAGCACTTGTGTGTGGTCACACATGTGCATGTATCCACATGAGTGTGGAGGCCAGAGGTTGATGTCAGGTGTCATCTTATATTGCTGTCCATCTTATTTTCTTGAAACAGGGTTTCTTGCTGAATCTACAGCTCATAGATTTAGCTGTATTAGCTAGTCAGTGACCCCCGTGGACTCCTCCTGTCTCCCCAGGTCTAGCTTCTTTAGGTGGGTACTGCGATCCAAACTCTGGTCCCTATGCTGGCATGCCGGCCACACTATCCACTGAGCCATCTCCCCAGTCCCAGGATTTTTTTCTAACAGTATTATAGGCTGGGAAGTCCAAGGTCAAAGTGCTGGCAGATTGCTTGTCTGGTGAGAACCTATTTCTTGGTGTGTAGATGGTGTTTTTCATTGTGTCCTCATGTGGTGGAAGGGACCAAATAGCTTTCTGAGGCTTTTTCTTTTGGGGGGGGGCAGGGTTCAAGGTAGGGTCTCACTCTAGCTCAGGCTGACCTGAAATTCACTATGTAGTCTCAGGGTGGCCTTGAACTCACAGCAGTCCTCCCACCTCTGCCTCCTGAGTGCTGGAATTAAAGGTGTGTGGCACCACTCCCGGCTCTGAGGCTTTTTCTTAAAAATATTTATTTATTTGAGATAAGATAGAGGGGGAGGGGGAGGGAGAGAGAATGGGCACACTAAGGCCTCTAGCCACTGCATACGAACTCCAGATGCTTGTGCTACCTTGTGTATCAGGCTTTACATGGGTACTAGAGAATTGAACCCGAATTCTTTGGCTTTGCTGGCAAGAGCCTTAACTGCCAAGCCATCTCTCCAGCCCCTTTTGAGGCTTTT
Organism: Dipus sagitta; assembly: GCA_036346955.1. NCBI lineage: Eukaryota > Metazoa > Chordata > Mammalia > Rodentia > Dipodidae > Dipus > Dipus sagitta. The sequence continues at coordinate 172,366,284 of CM070770.1, forward strand.
TGTTACTACACTGATCTCATTTGTAAGGCCTTCATTGTCAGTCACATCCTGTAAGGACCTCCTCCTCACACCATCTGCTTAGAGGTTAGGACTGCAACATATAGGTCACAGACATTCAGACCACAGCAGTCCCATCTATCCAAGGTCCCCTCTGTGCCTTACCTAAATCAGATATGGATGACACTCAAGGTTTATCCTGAGGCACATTGGTCTCCAGCTGCAAACCTATGAAATCAGACATTTCATGTGCTTCTGAGAGCATTGTAATGGTGGGCCAGGCATAGGCTGGACAGATATTCCCACTCCAAAGTGACAAATGGGCAAGAAGGCAGGAGAAACAGGCTCCCAGCAGGTTCTCAAAACTTAAGGCTGGAAAATTATCTTTGACTTGAGGCAAGGGTCTCCTAGACACACTGGGGTAGAGGTCATGCCTTCTGGATCTACTTGGGTGGTGGCCTTGTCCTCCATGGTTTTCTATGGTGGCTCTTTGCTGGGTTTGTATGCCCATGCCTCTCAAGCTGGGGTCGCACACCAGTGACTCCTCTGTTCTGGGTTCTCAGGGAGTCAGTCTGTGGCCCAACTGTGCATGTCCTGAGTTGGGGCTGTCTACATAAGCCCACGCCTCTGCCTGTTCCCTGCCTGGGCCCTGAGGCTCTCTGGGGCATCTTTTGGAGTTCACTTGAAAGTAGCCATGCTCTCATGATTCGTATGCTGTGTACTCCAGTTGAGATGGCATTGTGAAGATGCCTCTAAGGGCTGTCATCAGTGCCCTCTGCTGGAAGGCAGCCACTGTGCCCTTCGCCACCCATGGCCCCACTGGAGGCAAACCTGAAGATGCCAGGAGTGCCATGCTGAGGAATGGAAAATAGACTGAATGCTAAGGCCTGTGGTGCTCCTTGCCCCTTCATTTAAAGATACTCTGTTCACCAGGCCCCAGGACAATTCATTTTCTCATTGTCTTCCACTGGGTGGTTCATACTGATGGTCACTTGGCCACACCTGGCATTGTCTCTCAAACACACTTTCTACAATACGGATGAGCCGAGAATGCTCTAAATCTTTGAAATTCTGCCTTATTATTACTTTGTTCACTGCTGTGACAAAATACCTGACAGAAAACACTTAAGGGATGAAAGATTTGTTTTGGTTCGTGGTTTCAGAGTGTCAGAGTTCATCATGGTGGAGAAGGCAAAGCAGAGGGGCATGGTCCATGGTGCTGACTTTCCTATGGTGTGGACTAGGAACAGAGCCAGGGGCAGGTAGGACCTTCGAAGGCCTGTCCCCAGTGACCTACTTCCACCGGCCAGACACCATGTCTCAAAGGCTTCACTGCCTTCAAAATAGCCCCATAAGCTGGGGACTGATTGCTTAAAACCACAGGGGACTTTTTAGATGTAAATAATAACATGCTTCTCCGCATTTTGCTATCAGCCTTGGAGAGAAGGCAAGTACACCTTCAGTACTTTGCTTAGCATTTCTTCAGCCAAGTGTCCCACTGTTGTTGTTTAACCTGTTTCTGACCAGCCAGTTATAACTTTGGGTTCCTACATCTCTCTGCTCAGCTTTGATTCATTTGCTTGAGTGGCTCACAGAACTCAGGGAAGCACTTAGGTTAACTGGTGTGTTAGTTTGAATGTATGGCCCCATAGACTCAGGTGTTATATTAAAATTGACTTTGCTACTTCAGCCCCTATAGCGCACTAGAGGGGCCGTGTCACTGGGTGGGCTTGAATTTCAGCCCAGCGTTTGTAGAGAGCAAGTTTGAGCTCTGGCTGTGCTTATTTGGGCTGCTGGCTGCTGGTTCATGTTTGCTCAGCACAGCTTTTCTTTCTGCTTGGATGTATGGAAGTAAGCAGCTTTCTTCCACCATTGGTGGAATTCTCCTGGATCTGTAAGCTGGAAATAAATCCATTCCTTCCCCTAAACTATGTCGGGTTGATGTTTTTTCCTCAGCAGCATGGAGCTGACTACAACTGATGTATTATACAAATACAAAAGATAGCCCACTAAGAGATGCGTGATGTGACGTATGGGAGGAGGGGCCTGGAGCTTCCATCTCCTCCCGTGCGTCACTGTGTTGCCTTGCTTTCTGTTGCTGTGCCAAAATGCCTGAGCTAATGAGAGAGTTATTTTGGCTCACAGTCCTGAATGTTTCAGTCCATGGCAAGTTGGCTGGTGGCTTTAGGACCTCAGACCAGACAGTACATCATGGTGGAGCTGTGTGGCAGCTTACCTTGTGGTGGCCAGGGAGAGAGAGGGTTGGGGAGAGGGACAGTGGGGAGAGGTAGGGAAGAAAGTGAGAGAAGGGGAGGGGGGGAGAGAGGAAACACAGACACCCTTCAAAGACATACCCCTAAGTGGTTTACTTCCTCCATCTAGAACTCACCCATTGCCTCCCATTCACCCATTAAGCTATGAATTTATCCTGCATTAATTCACCAATGGGGTTGTAGCTTCGTGAGCTAACCACATCTACAGGTCTCACCTCTGAACACCGCAGCACTGGAGATCAGGCTTTCAACACATGAGCTTTTGGGGGGACACTTTGGATCCAAATCATAATAGTCACCTTCCGGGAATCTCCATGTATGCAGATACTCAGAATCTCTCTGAACCCTGACTGCTCTGTGCACATGTGTATGTGTGTGTGGAGGCAGAGGACAGCCTCGGGTGCTTTTCTCTTGTGAGAGAGGCTCCAACTGACCTGGAATTTGCCTGGTAGGTAGATTAGCTGGTTAGCAAGCTCCAGGCCTTGGCCCATGTCTGTCTCCTCAGTGCTGGATTATAAGTGTGTGTACATGTGGCTTTTTGTCTGTATGTGTGTGGAGGGGTGTAGATGCCTGTTCCCATGTGCATATACATGGACACCAGAGGAGAATGTTAGGTGCCCTCTTTCTCCATTGCTCTTTCTTCTGCTTTGTTTCTTTGAAATAGGTGTGTGTGTGTAGGGATGTCTCAACCTGGTGCTGAATTTTTTTTGTTTGTTTGTTTTTGGTCAGACTTGCTGACCAGGGAGCCCCAGCTTTTCTTGTGTCTCTCTCTACTTCTCAGCACTGGGGCTATAGGTTTGTAAGGCCATGCCTGGAATTTTTATGGGGCTTCTGGGGGTTGAACTCAGGTCCTGTTGCTTGCACAGCAAATTCTGCTACCCTCTGAGCCATCTCCCCAGTATCTGGATTTTTTATTTTTTAATGTGGGTTCTGGAGATTGAAATTAGGTTCTCATGTCTTACACAGCAAGTACTTTACTGACTGAGCCATCTCCCCAGCCCCCTTGTTAATAGATGGCTGGGGAAATCCAACCATGGCCTTTTTAGATGAGGTGTTTGAGGTCCAAGCCCTCTGGAATGAAGTGGATCTTATGACCTATAGTCAGACAAAGAAGGTTTCATAATATTTTTATGGCTAGCCTAAGGCAGGGGAACATCAGAATTTCTGAGCTTTGCCTTGGGGAGGAAGCAGCAAGCCAGAAGACATAGTTAAGATGGGGCTGCCGGGGGGGGGGGGGGGCGGCTGGAGAGATGGCTTAGGAGTTAAGCTCGCCTGTGAAGCCTAAGGACCCTAGTTCAAGGCTCGATTCCCCAGGACCCATGTAAGCCAGATGCACAAGGTGGCACATGCATGTGGAGTTCGTTTGCAGTGGCTGGAGGTCCTGGCGTGCCCATTCTCTCTTTTCTCTCTCTCTCTCTCTCTGCCTTTCTCTCTCTGTCACTCTTAAATAAATGTAAACAAAAAAAAAAGAGTGTGTGTGTGTTAGTATCACAGGCTGTCATATAAAACACTATAAACTGGATAACATATACAAAAGATTTCTCTGTTCTGGAGGCTGAAATGTGCAAGATCGAGTCACCAAGAGATTCAGTATCTGGTAAGGACTTAGTTCCTGGCTCACAGATGATGCCTTCTTGCTGTATTGTCACATGGTCGAAGGAGCAAGACAGCTCTCTTAGGGCTTTTTATAAGACACAGGTTCCCTTCATGGAGGTCCATAAAAGTCTACCTCCAAACACGTCATTTTGGAGGTTTGGATTTCAACATATGAGTCGAGGTAGAGAATGCAAACATTTAGAGCATAGTAGAAACCTGTCAGGCAAAATTCAACTTCTGGCTCCTAGCAAGTGCAAGGGAGTCTGGGAAATGTAATTCAGCTGTGCGGCCAGACAGTAGACTGGGTATTAGAGAAGACTCACCCTTCTTGCCAGAGGGTTGGTTTCTTTGACCTGTTGGGTTCTTTCAGCTCAGACTTCTGGAATGTTTCCTAGGCTTTTTCTATTTCTGTACAATCCCCTGCCATTGACATATTCCATAATTCCTCAGCCCAGTTCTCTGTCATCCTTGTTAATACTTACCAGACTTTTAGGGCCAGCATCACCCTTCTCTGAGGTGTCGCTGACCTAGAAATCATCTCATTTATTAGTGCTTTTTAGCCTTTGTTATTTTTGGAGTTTCTAACTGATTATTTTGAGAATCTGACCCTAGAAAAATGCACATTTATAAATTCCTCAAATTCTCACTACCTTCAACTTCCTAAAGTATTTTTCAAAAAATTTTTAGGTTAGCAAATAAATAAATGGGTTACATCTTAGCATCTACATATATATGTTTCATTATACTTTGGATCCCCTCTTCCACTGTCCTCCCCACCCTCCCTATCACTCCAGTTCCCCCGCTTCCCTAATACTTATATTTTATTTTCATACTTATATTTACTAATTATATATATATATTTAAAAATGTTTTTGTTCATTTTTATTTATTTATTTGAGGGTGACACAGAGAGAGAAAGAGGCAGATAGAGAGAGAATGGGCGCGCCAGGGCTTCCAGCCACTGCAAACGAACTCCAGATGCGTGGGCACCCCCTTGTGCATCTGGCTAACGTGGGTCCTGGGGACTCAAGTCTTGAACCAGGGTCCTGAGGCTTCACAGGCAAGTGCTTAACTGCTAAGCCATCTTTCCAGCCCCTAATTATATTTTATTACTCTCCTTTTCCATCTCCCTTAAGATGTCTTCCCCCCTCATGATCCCCTTTCTATATTTGTGACTTACAAACACACATATATAAACACTAATATACATATAAGAGAGAACATGAGGAACATGATATTTGTCTTTCTGAATTTGGTTTAGTTTAATATGATCTTCAGTTGTATTCATATTTTTTTACATATGTCAGGATTTCATTTTTTTATGGCTGCCTAAAAGTCCATTGTGTATACATATCACATTTTTCTAAAACAGTACATCACTGTCTCCTGAGGTTCTAGTCAAAAATGTATTTTCTGGTGCACGCTTTTAATCCCAGCATTTGGGAGGCAGAGGTAGGAGAATCGCTGTGAGTTTGAAGCCATCCTGAGACTACATAGTGAATTGCAGGTCAGCCTGGGCTAGAGTGAGACCCTAGCTTGAAAAACAAAACAACAAAAAAAGTGTTTTTCCAGGCCTACTCCCCAGGATTACAAGCCAAGAGGTGAGTTTAGCAAAGTCCCTGAAGTGGAGGGGCAAGGAAGGAGGGGACCTCAAGTGGGTAGTTTTACCAATTGGTGGGTTTGTGTTAGATAGTCCTCCCAGGGCCCAGCATGGCTGAGCTGGCATGAACTCAGTCCCATTCTCTTCCACCCCCTCCTCCCTGTAGAAACAGGGCTGGCAAGGGCCCAAGCCACACACTTAGGACACATTAGGGGAACAAATGGAGCCTGGGTCCATCCCAGCACTAGAGCTTGATGCTGGGAGGGCGATACAGGGACCCTGGCCTGGTCCAAGTATCCTTTGGGGTTTCCCACACTCCCCTGTTGTTGAGGGAATAATTTAGGACCCGGGTTGGGAGGCAGAGAGGAGATCAGCACACTCAGGGCTGTGACATCAAGGCAGGTATCTGACAACACCGCTGGGAAAACAATGCTATTTTTGTCATATAGTTTTTCTCAGACTGTGCCTGGGGTTCTGGGGAGTGGTCTCACAGAGGGACCAAAGGTCACTTGGATCCCTATACTAGGGAGTCCTTTGGACAATCAAGCAAGTTGATCAATCTGAATCAAAGGTGGGTCTGAAGGCAATTTCTCTAGCGCTAAGTGAGCTCTGGAAGAGCCATTGGAATTAGTAGACAGCTGTCTGGGGAACTACTTTGAAGGTTCTAGCTCCATGTGCTTATAAAACAATCAAACCCTTTTCTACCTGCTAGAAAATTGACCTGTTCCTCCTAGAGTTCATGCTGATAACATGGAGAGAAGGAGTCTGGTCCCCAAACCATTACAAATAGAAACGCTTCAAACACCTCCCCTACTCTGCTCTGCTTCTGAGGCCCTTGCCAAAGAGAAGGGTATCGGTGTGTGGAATGGATACCAGAACTATTGGCGATGTCTTTGGAAATGATAGGAGTGGAGCCAATCAGTAGTCCCTGCTGCTGTCTCATATCCAGGATCCAGGAATTGGAATTGAGTAGTAATGGTAGAGCATTGGGCAAGTCTTCAGGAGAGTTCCTGCTCATCATTTGGCACTTCTAGCTCCTGTCTCCTAAATGTGCTCTAGCCATCTGTGGTAGTCACAGCCTATCTCTTGAAAGGGTTGGTTTTAGAAACAGGTACCCATCTCATGGACAGCTCTGGAGTGAGCTGTAGGCCCTTAAAGAGTATGAGCTTTAAAGTAACCATATGCCAGGCATGGTGGAGCATGCCTATAATCCTAGAACTTGTGAGGCTGAGACAGGAGGCTCAGAAGTTCAAGGCCAGATAGAAGACATAGGTTGTTACATGAAAATCCCAGTGCTGTGGGTGGAAAAGCTAGTGGGTTGTTGGTGATGAAAGCCCATGAGACCTCCAGGACAATACAGGCTGTTGCCAGTGTTCTTGGTTCCCCAGCAGAACTAGAATGTAAGACCCTACTGCTGAACACCACATGCATCAGTTGCAAGACACTGAGAAATCAAGGTGTACTGAGTGGGAAGGCTCCTCCTTGTTGGCTAACTGCTATAGTGCTGGGAAGTGCTATTCAGGCTGCTGGAGAAGAAAAGTCATCAAGAGTCTTAAACAGCAGTGGACATTGTGAAGTGTACAACTGGCCATCCAGGCAAGATGCACACGCTACTGCAGTAGTGGCATGACTGTTATGAAGGTAACCAACTGTTCTCTCTGATTGGATTTGAGGCCTGCTCCACAGGAGGAAATTTATGTCTAGTCAAACACTTAAAGTTTAGAAGGTCATAGACCCTAGGGGGAAGCTACTATTGTTGTTTGGCTAAATGCTTACCAAATTGTTCTCTAAGTATTTACATTTATGCTTATAGAGTAGTGCTGCTCTCACTTTTGATCAAAGAAGCTTCTTTTTGCAGATGGTGGTGACTACAGGGCTTAAAATGTCCTTATCTTACGTGCAGGGTGCAAGGTGAATACACTGAAGGGGTGCTGTGAGGTCTGAAGGCAGGAGGCTCAGCCAGGGTAGGCTGAGGTACCCACCAAACTCCCCAGTTCAATCCAATCCAACATTTGTCTGATCAATCCATTATTCATGATGGGGATGCGGAGATGAGCCAGGTACAACCCTGTCTCCAGGGTCAAGGGTTAGTAAGGGAGAAGGCTACTGAAGATAAATGAAAATGTAATGTCATGGAGATTATAATGGAAGCCTGAAGGATGAGTGCAGTAAATGAAATATATATATACACACACACACACACACACACACACACACACACACACACATATATATATATATATATATATATATATATATTTTTTTTTGAGGTAGGGTCTCACTCTGTCTGGCCCAGGCTGACCTGGAATTCACTATGGAGTCTCAGGGTGGCCTTGAACTCACGGCAATCCTCCTACCTCTGCCTCCCGAGTGCTGGGATTAAAGGCATGCGCCACCATGTCCGGCTAAATGAAATATTTTGAGAGCGGAAGAGACCACATTCACATAACTTCTTGAAAATTTTTATTTATTTATTTGTAAAGAAAAGGAAGGAGGAAGAGAGAAAGAGAGAGTGAGACAGAGACAGAGAGGGAGGGAGGGAGAGAATGGGTGTGCCAGAACCTCTAGCCTCTGCAAATGCATGAACTTCAGATGTATGTGCCATTCTGTGCATCTGGCTTTATGTAGCTAATGGGGAATTGAACTGAGGTCATTAGGCCTTGCAGGCAAGCATTCACATAACTTTTGTCACAATATGTAACAACCATTCCATTATTACTTATTGCTGATAATATCTTACTATGATTAAAAGAAATTAAATTTTATTGCACACACATGTATGTAGGAAAAATATACAGAGACTTCAGTACTACTGTAGTTTCAGGCATCCACAAATGGTCCTGGAAAATCTCCTGTGGATAAGGCAGGACTATTGCACTGCATGAGAACTGTGCAGATCAGTTCTCTGACTTGTGGAGCCTGGAGGGAAATGCCACTGGGCAATTAGCAAGGAAGACCTGGAAGGTGGAGTTAAGCATTCAGTCAGAGGAAGAGGGAGGAAACAGCTCCCCAGGAAGGGGCTCCGCTTGGGCAAAAGGCTGGGTGTAAAAATGTGTGCCACTCAGAAGACAGGAGTTGTATTAGACTCTAGGGATGCTGTAACAAAATGCCACAGATGTATCAGAAGTTAATTTCCTTATAACTATGGAGGCTAGAAGCCCAAGGGCAAGGTGTCAGCAGTTTGAGCTTCTTCTGAGGCCTCTCTCCTTGGCTTCCCAATGGCTACCTTCTTTCTCACTGTGTCCTCATGTGGTCTAGTCTCTCTCTGTGTGTGCATCCCTCGTATCTCTTTGTGTACAAGTTTCCTTGTTGCGACAGACACTAATCAGGTTAGACGAGGGCCCACTCTAAGGCCTCATTTATCTTAGTCATGTGTTAAAGACCCTTTCTCCAAATCTAGTTACATTCTTAAGGACTGGGGCCTAGGACTTCAACATATAAGTTTGGGGGGAATATAAGTGAGCCCCTTACTGCAAGTGACTGAAATGGACTTGAGTGGTAGTGATGGAGCAGAGCTCGATGGGGAAAGACCTTGGCCATCAGGACTGGGTTTCACACTTTGGGACTTAAATGTGAAGGCTGATGGTTTGGCTTTGGGAGGCCCATTGTAAAGCTGTGAGCCTCATCTTTCCTATCCTCTCCTAAAGCTGTTTTGGGAGATGTGTGTGGTCTTTAAGGCTTATAGCCTCTAGGGCTAGTCACTGGAGTTGTCCCCAAGGGGTTGTCAGTACTAGCCCTCCTCCTGGGCTCTGTGGGATCCTTGCCCAGCAGGGTAGGTCCTGGAAGCCTATCAAGTGGGAAACATACAGGCTGTTCAGAAACTCCTGCTTCACCAGCATGGCTGCAGAAAGCCCACATTGAGCAGTTTTGTGGGCAGTGGAGAGCCCAGGCACACTGACAGGAAGATAAAGACCAAGCAGCAGACTTTTGCCTTTAATGCAATTCTTTTTTTTTCTTAAACAGAATACCAACTTTATTCTTCTTTTTGTTTATTTTTATTTATTTATTTGAGAGTGACAGACAGAGAAAGAGGCAGGGAGAGAGAGAGAGAGAGAGAGAGAGAGAGAGAGAGAGAATGGACGTGCCAGGGCCTCCAGCCACTGCAAACGAACTCCAGACACGTGCGCCCCCTTGTGCATCGTGGGTCCTGGGGAATCGAGCCTTGAACTAGGGTCTTTAGGCTTCACAGGCAAGCGCTTAACCACTAACCCATCTCTCCAGCCCCATTAATGCAATTCTTTACATGTCAGGAGCCTGGTCCTGGCAGTGGCCCTTGTCTACCCTGAGCAGGGAGCCAGGATGCCTGAGGCCCCTCACTGTTGTCTGGGTTCACATTTATGTCCCTCCACTTCGCTGCTTACTGTTTTTCCCTTGCATGAAATGAGAGTCAGACTAACATCTCTAAGGGCCTGGCCCTTCCGGTACATTTAGATTCTGAAGCCCAGAGGAAGTGGGTGGGGGGTACATTTCTACTTTATTCTGTTCCCTAAGGAGAACTGCTCCACACTCCATCCCCCCCCACCCACCCCGCCGCCAGATTGAAGAGGCCTGGGAATCTGCTTTCCAGGGCATGAAAGGCTGACCTAAGGCCACAATGGAAAGTGAGGTATGCTGACTCTTGAACCTTTTAAAAATTGTGTTCTGGAGATTGTTCCCAGGGCCTTGCACATGCTGCTACTCTACTACTAGTAGCTCTGCTACTGAGCTATATCATAAGCCTCTTAAAAAGACATTTCTTATTGAGATGCAAGATGCATAACGTGGTCACTGCACAGGTTTTGAGTGCAAAGCTTGATTAATTCTTTTTAAATTGTGACTGTAAGTGTGGATGTGCATGATATGTGTGCATGTGTGGATACGTAAGTGTGGTTGTGTATGATATGTGTGCATGTGTTTATGTAAGTGTGGCCGTGTCTGACATGTGTGCATGTGTTTATGTATGTGTGGCTGTGTATGACATGTGTGCACGTGTTTATGTAAGTGTGGTGTGTATGATATGTGTGCATGTGTTTATGTAAGTGTGGTGTGTATGACATGTGTGCATGTGTTTATGTAAGTGTGGTGTGTATGATATGTGTGCATGTTTTTATGTAAGTGTGGTTGTGTATGATATGTGTGCACGTGTTTATGTAAGTGTGGTTGTGTATGATATGTGTGCACGTGTTTATGTAAGTGTGGTGTGTATGATATGTGTGCATGTGTTTATGTAAGTGTGGTTGTGTATGATATGTGTGCACGTGTTTATGTAAGTGTGGTGTGTATGACATGTGTGCATGTGTTTATGTAAGTGTGGTGTGTATGACATGTGTGCATGTGTTTATGTAAGTGTGGATGTGTATGATATGTGTGCATGTGTTTATGTAAGTGTGGTGTGTATGATATGTGTGCATGTGTTTATGTAAGTGTGGCTGTGTCTGACATGTGTGCATGTGTTTATGTAAGTGTGGCTGTGTCTGACATGTGTGCACGTGTTTATGTAAGTGTGGCTGTGTGTGAAATGTGTGCACGTATTTATGTAAGTGTGGTGTGTATGATATGTGTGCATGTGTTTATATAAGTGTGGCTGTGTGTGGCATGTGTGCATGTGTTTATGTAAGTGTGGATGTGTATGATATGTGTGCATGTGTTTATGTAAGTGTGGCTGTGTCTGACATGTGTGCACGTGTTTATATAAGTGTGGCTGTGTCTGACATGTGTGCACGTGTTTATATAAGTGTGGCTGTGTCTGACATTTGTGCACGTGTTTATGTAAGTGTGGCTGTGTGTGACATGTGTTTACGTGTTTATGTAAGTGTGGCTGTGTGTGACATGTGTGCACGTGTTTATGTAAGTGTGGCCGTGTCTGACGTGTGCATGTGTTTATATAAGTGTGGCTGTCTCCTGAGTATTTACTCAAAAGACTCTAAGTCGACATATCCCATGCACATCTATGCTTATTGCACAATAGCTGAGTTATGGACCTAACCCAGGTGTCCAACAACAGAGAAATGGGAGCACTGCCGATGGCCAGAGAGCAGCTGTAATGCCTGCGAAAGCCCTCTGGATGCTGGAGGTTGCAGGGCACTGCTTCCAGTGTTATGTTTTTGTGATCCTGTAGCTGGCAATGGAGGGGCTTGCACATGACTCTCGCCTCACAAAGGAGTACAAAGAAGAGTTTGAGTTATCTTTTTAAAACAGATTTTTTTTCAGGAGGTGAGGATGCTGGAGATGGAACCCAGGGCTTGCCGATGCTAGGCAAGAACTCTATGACTGAGCGATTTATATCCTCAGCTCTTAAAAAGTATGATTTTGATGATGACATCAAAATAGAAAAGAGACTAGTTGGAAAGTAGTAGGGATTCAGTGGAGGGTGGGTTTGGAGGAAGATAAAGGAGGATGGGGGGAGGGACTACAATCATGTCATATTGTCTACTTGTATGGACGTTGTTAATGAAAACTAATAAGAATATTATTTTGAGAGTGCTGGAGAGATTGCTCTGTGGTTAAAGGCACTTGCTTGCAAAGCCTGGTGGCCCAGGCTTGATTTTCCCAGTACCCATGTAAAGCCAGGCCCACAAAGTGGCACATGTATCTGGAGTGTGTGTGCAGTGCTGGAGGCCCTGGAGCATCCATACTCTCTCTCCACCTCTCTCTGTCCAATAAATAAATACATAATTAAAAAATATATTTTGAGACAAGTGTTGCTAAGTTGTCCAGGCTGGTTGACCTTGAACTTGCTATGTAATAGAGGCAGGATACAAACTTGCAATCCTTCTGTCCTAGCTTCCTGAGTCACTGGGAGTACAGTCCTGTGCTACCTTACCTGATGGCTTCATTCATGGAATAATATTCCATGATGAGACTACACTACATTTTATTTGGTGGGTTTTGGGGCCGCTTTCACTTCGTGGCTGTTAAAGATAATACTTTTGGAGGCTGGAGAGATATGGCTTAGTAGTTAAGGTGCTTGCCTGAAAAACCAAAGGACCCAAGTTTGATTCCCCAGGATCCACATAAAGCCAGATGCACAAGGGGGCGCATGTGTCTGGAGTTTATCTGCAGTGGCTAGAAGCTCTGGTGTACCCTTCTCAATCTTTTTTTCTGTCTGCTTCTCTCTTTCAAACAAACAAGTAAATAAAACATTAAAATATTACTTTTATAAAAATTTATGTGCTTGCATTTATGTGGACATATGTTTCGGTTTCTCTTAAGCATATACCTAGGAGTAGAATTGCTGGGTCATCTAATAAGTATGGTTTACTATTTTTCAAGAACTACAGACTGTATTCCAAGCAGTTCCCTCCATTTCCCATCCTACCAGCAGTTTACAGTGTTCTGCGTTCCTTGCATCCTCACCAGCACCTATACTTCTCCTTCTAGACAATCTAGTGGGTGCCAAGTGACATGTCTGTGGCCTGCTTTGCATTCCCATGATGGCTAAGGATGTTGATCACCTCCCTAAATTTGCTTTCTGGTATGTCTTCTTTGGAGAAATGCCCATTGACATTCTTTGCTGATTTTCCTTTTCCTTGTCGAATTCTAAGTTCCTTCTGTGCTCTCGGCACAAATCCCTTGTGCTGATTTACTTTTAAGGATATTTAGGAAAGGACATTTCATCACTTCCTGGTTCCTGTGTTTACTGGCTAGAGAATTGCATCAGAAACTAAACACTGGCTTGTCCAGAAGGCAGAGCTGACACTCCTTGGAGTCAACAGCTCACATACATTCCTGGTGCTCGTGAGAGCAGACAGGCTCCTCCTGTTCCCTTTCCCCCTCTCTCTGTCTTTTCTCCGGCTCCCTCTGAGTCAGAGCCTTGGTCTCAGGTGGTGCACAGTACTGGCACCTACCACCCTCACCTCCTGGAGGATTCTTCACATGCCCACATATCTTACCTACCTACACCTCAAGTTGAAAATGTTTCCTTCCTCCCCCTTTCCTTCTTCCACTTTGTTTCTTGAAAACCACTGTGCTGAGGGAAACACTTCTTTTTATGCATGTGTGTGTATGTGTGTGTGTGTGAATGTAGAGGCCCGAGGTCAACCTTGGGTGTCATCCTCAGGAATGTCATCCATGTCCTCTGAGACAAGGCCTCATTAATTAGGGTAGTTGGCTGGCCAGCAAACCCCTGGGATCCTCTTGTCTCTGCCACCCCAGTGCTGGGATTGCAGGTGTGGGCCATCATGCCTAGTGTTTTTGGGTGGGTTCTGGGGACTGAGCTCAGATCTTCAGGTTTGCAAGGCAAGCACTTTACTGAGCTATCTCCTCAGCTCTGAGAAAATTTTGAGAGTAACCCTGGCATAGCATGACATAGCCCCTGGGTGGCAGCAAAACTGAGAGGAAGGCCATGGGGAACTGTGGCCAGTGCTAATTTTTAGACTAACAAAAGGAACATTCCCTTCTCACAGACAGCTGCCTGTGAACTGGGTAGGTGTTCAGATGGCTCTCTGACTGAGGCCAAAATGCAAGACAGTGAGACATGATCATGCCCCAGGGAGGAGGGAAGGGATAGTGGCCTATTTTTAATTTTTTTTTTTTCTTGAGGCAAGGTGTCACTCTAGCCTAGGCTGATCTGGAATTCACTATGTAGTCTCAGGCTGGCCTTGAACTTACAGTGATCCACCTAACCTCTGCCTCCTGAGTGCTGGAACTAAAGGCGTGCACCACCATGCCCGACTTTTTATTTTTCTTTTTGCTTGTGGCTTCTTTTGTTCTTCAAGGAAGATAAGAAAGATTTTATCAGCATCATTCACTGCTTATTAAGCTCTAATGTCTGAGCCAGGTTTAGTGCTAAACATTTTATATTCCTTACCGGTTTCAATTCCAGCTGTACCTTTGATGCATAGGTATAGTGCATCCTTATGTACCAAAGAGGAAAGTGATCCCAGGTAGAGTCACTTGCCAGGTATCACCCAGCCAGCACGTGGTAGAACTGAGACTAAAACCCAGGCTGTCTGCCTCGAACACCTGCACTCTTAGACTCCTCTTCTTTTGATATGCACAGCACCCAAGCTCTGCAATCCAAATACTGCTAATGCTCATTTTCACATTGCCAATTTCCATGGAAATTTGCATGAGAGACACTGAGTTGCAGAAGAAAGAGCCCTGAGCATGAATTAGAAAACAGCACCAAGAAATGCTCTGACATGCCCAGGTTTTGTGTGATTTTAGTCAGTGACATCACCCTTCCCTGGATTTCCTTACCGTACAAAGGAGATAACACGCCTGCGTCACAGGGTGATCGTGGGGCCAAATGATATTGTGGCTGGGAGGATGATTTGTACACTCTAAAGTTTGAAAAGTCAAAGATTGTTATTCTTATTACATTGTTCACTTGATTCAGGTCAAATCCTGTAATTAACAGCCCAAACCTAGATAACCAGGGTTCTGAGTCTTAGCCAAGAAATTCAGACAATAGAAATGTAGCACCACCCAAGCATTGGTTTTTGGACCATGTATGTGTGTGTGCATGCATATGTATGTTTGTATGCATGGAGGTGCACGCATATGCAGGTGCCAGTGAATGTGTGCGGAGGCTAGAGGTGGACATCAGGTGTCTTCCTTGATTACTCTTCATTGTATTTGCCTAGGCAGGCCCTCTCACTTGCGTCCCCAGCTCACTAATTCAGCTTGTCTAGCTCATCAGCTTGACCTGGGGATTCCCTGTCTCGGCCCCCCAGATACTGGGATTATAGATAGGTCGCCATGTACACTTGGCATTTACATGGGTGCTGGGAATTCAAACTCTGGTCCTCACACCTGCCTGGCATGTGATTAATCCACTAAGTCATCTCCCTAACCCTGAGAGTTTTGGCCTCCCAAATCCCCCTACCAATGAATCCCTTCTTCTTTCTAACTTGTCTCTCTTCTATTTTGATGTCATCATTTTTTCTTCTTATTATGCAGGCTTTATGTAGGTACTGTGAGCCACTGTAGGGTCATGAATAGAATGACTACTTTATGTCTGGAAGGTAGTATTGCAAGCACTCCTTCTCTTCCTTTGGCTCTTACACTCTTTTATGCCATTCTTCTGCAATGAGCCTTGGAGGGTGTGGTAGAGATGTGTCATTTAGTTCTGAACACTCCACTGTCACTTCTTCTCAGCACTTTGGTGAGTTTTGAGTCACCCTAGTTGGTCACCATCATCTGAAAAGAGAAGCTTCTTTTACCAAAAGTGAGAATAACTTTAATATATGGGCATGCACATAAGTATTTAGAGGGCAGTTTGTCCACCTCGGCCTTTGAGACAAAGTGTCTCTCTGAACGTGGAGACTGTAATTCATCTGTAGCCTGCAAGCCCCAGGGAGTGCCTGTCTCTGCCTCCCCAGTGCTGGAATTACAGGTGCCAGAGTTAAGACAGAGCAGATGAGCAAAGATGTGGCTTGTGGAGGGAAGAATTGTGTGGCGCTGAATGCGTTGTCCACAGGGCCCCGTGACCGTCTGGTTCTGCTGCTGACTGGCTATGTGCCCTGGACACGTGACTCTCTGAGGCTTGGTTTCCTTCATTATAAGCAAATCATGGCACTAGAGTGTGAACTTGTGAAGACGAAATGAATGCTTGGCTCAGTACCTATAATAGGGTGAGTGCCAAATAAAAATTAACCAAGTTATGTACCAGTTCTTGTTCTTGTTGTTATTATTATTTTGGTTTTTCAAGGTAGGGTCTTGCTGTAACCCTAGGCTGACCTAGAATTCACTATGTAGTCTCAGGGTGGCCTCGAACTCATGGTGATTCTCCTGCCTCTGCCTCCCAAGTGCTGAGATTAAAACATGCACCACCATGCCTGGCTCTAGTTATTTAAAAAATATTTATTTATTTATTGGAGAGACAAAGAGAAAGGGCAGAGGAAGAGAGAGAGAGAGAAAGAGAGAGAGAGAGAGAGAGAGAGATGGGCACACCAGGGCCTCGTGACACTGAAAATGAACTCCAGATGCATGCTTCACTTTGTGCATCTGGCTTTATGTGGGTACTGGGGAATTGAATCTAGGCATTCAGGCTTTGCAATCAAGTGCCTTTAACAACTGAGCCATCTTTCCAGGGAGTTATTCCTAAGACTGGGTAAGATGGAAAACTCATTTTAGATAAAAAGGTGCCTTTTTATCCTTATAGTAATGTGGAGCCTAGGATAGTAAATATTAGACCAGGAAATGTATGGTGTTCTGAGGACACTCAAGATAATTCACCCACCTCTTCATCCACATGTCCATCCATCCATCCATCCCACTAATCTAACAAAGTAAAAATAATAATTGTCATCTCTGACTCTGCAAGGGAGACTAACCAATGGCATCTGAGAAGTTAGGGTGATTAAAGAAGGCCTTTTAAGTCACTACTGCCTCTCTAACAGGATCCGAAAAAGCCAGGAAAGCCATGAAGAGAGCCCAGCCCAGCCAACGACACAAGATAGGAAGGGCTGTGGCAGGAGGCCAGTGTCCAGGCTAAGTACTTCTCCACGGGATGGGTGCTCCTGTATGAGGAGCTTGGTGTGGATGGGTGAGGAGCATCTTTAGCCCAGGGCTCCATAGTGCCTGGTTTTCATCCACAGGGCTTAGGGAAAGCAGGATGTTTGGAAGCCAGGCTTTGCTTTGTTTAAGTGAAACCTCAGAACTAGGAAAGTGGAAGGTGCCATCGAATCTCTGCAGTGGTGTTCCCAGCAGCTTCTTTGGAGCATTAGAAGCACTAGTGGGCAGAGTTGTAAAGACGAGCCAGGGTGAGAATGGTGGGCTTTCCTTGCCCAGTATCCATTGTTGTCTCCTGGTCACTGAGCCCACCTTTCACCCCTTTATTTATTAGGGCTGGTTCTGTCTCCAGCTCCAGGGTAAGGAGGGTGACCCAAGCCTGACAAACCACAGCATCACTTGTTCCAGGCCACCATGGATGGCTCAGAGCTGACCACGTTGGTCTAGCAGGATTTTATGTGTGAATTTTCGTTTGAACTCTTGGGGAACAGAATATCCCCTAACGTGGACTCACAGCTGGGAAGATATGGGCATGGTGCTATTGGAAACTAGGAAGGAGAGGAAGAGCGTCTGCCTAAGAGGGAGGCCAAGCGAGTGCAGAATGCAGAGGGAAGGAGAGAAGCTGCATCCCGGCGGCATTGTGTGTGAGCCCAGCTCCAGCCATGCCCGAGGCTGCTGAACTTCTCAGTTAATTCAGAGGTCTCGTTGGTACACTAGTTCTGTTCTCTGAAGGGCATGTTAATCTTTTACATGTATATATGTGTGGTATGCATGCATGTATATATGTATTCATATATGTGTGGAGGCCAGAGGTCCATACTGAGAGTCTTCCTCAATTATTTTCCACCTTATATTATTTTTATAATTTTTTACTTTTTTGTTTTTTTGAGGCAGCATTTCCCTCTATCCCAGGCTGAGCTAGAACTCACTCTTTAGTCTCACGCTGGCCTTGAACTCACAGCAATCCTCCTACCTCTGCCTCCTGAGTGCTGGGATTAAAAGTGTGTAGCACCACACCTGGCCACCTTATATATTTTTATATAGGGTTGCTCACTGAGCCCAGAGCTCATTGGTGAGTCTTAGGATCCTCCTGTCTCTGCCTTTCTGATCTGGGATAAGATAATAGGTGCACATCACCAGGCCCAACTTTTATGTAGACATTAGGGGTCCAAACTCAAATCTTCATGATATTAGGCAGCAAGCACTTTACCAGTTGAGCCAGTTGTCCCTAAAGAACATCTTTAGCTCTTCAAACATTATCCAGTGGGAATCTGACCATCAAGTTGCATTTCTATTTTCTAACCTTCTGCCTTTCCCCAGTCTACAGTGGACAACTTACTCTGTACTTGCTTCTGAGCTGCACTCCTGGCACATACAAATGGCCTTATCTTCATTGTCACAAGCTACAGGGGATGTGAAACAAGTGGAACACTCAGCATGTGATACACAGATAAAAAAAAATGAAAGCTAAGTGTCATGAGGACCATGAGGAGGAAGGAAGCCTGAAGCTCAGAGGGAGAGGAAAGTCAATCAAGGCTGTTGTGAGGAGGCAATTTAATTAATTAATTCATCTGCCCATTCATTCATTCAATAAGCATTTACCAGGCATCTACTATGTTCCATGTCTTGTGCTAGGCACTGAGGATGAAGTGGTTATCACAATCAGGTATTGGCTTTGACCTCAAGTAGCTGGTAGCTGGAGGCAACAAGGACATCAGCCTTCTCAAGACAATCTGTGGAAATCAGGATAAGAATATGGTGTGGTGCACACGAGGAAGACAGCTCAGCAGTTAAAAGCTTTGTTAGCAAAGCCTGACAACCCAAGTTCTATTCTACCCAGCACACACATAATGATGGAAGCAAAAGGGGTGCATGAATCTATGATCCTAACATGCCTACAACAACGGGAGGTGGAGCCAGAAGAATTCAAAGCTCACAGGCCAGCTAGACTAGTGTTCCTTCGCAGAGACAGGATACCCTATCTCAAAGAAGGTGGAAGAAGAGCTCAGAAATCTCTGCACATGCACACACACACACACACACACAAAAGAATATGGTGCAGTGAGAACAAATGAAGAAAGAACCAGCTTTGGCTTTGGGACCTGGGGAAGCTGTCCTGTAGCTGAAATGATTTAGCTGATGGTTGAAGAATCAGGAGTGAATCAGGGTTGATAGAATGAGTGTGGAGGAGAGACAGGGACCAGGGACAAAATGCCCTTTGGGACACAACCCACAGTGACTTACTTCCCCCAGCGAGGCCCTACCTCCTGAAGTTTCCACAATGTCTCAAAACAGTCTCTCCAGCTGGGGTCCATGTGCACAACACACAGCCTGTGGGGGTCATTTCAGACTCAAACCATAACAGCTTTGTCTTTGAATTGAATCTGAAAGGATGTGTGAGTGAATGGCAGGTGCGGAAGAAGAGGAAGTAAGGCATGAAGGAAAAGATGTATGACAGGAGTTGGTTTCAGAGAGCACTGGAGAGGCTGCGTGTGCCTGGAGAGCTAAGCTGCACTATGGGCCAGCCCATCCGCGATCTTGTTGGCGCAGCCAGGAATCATGATGTTCCCTTGTTGGTTCTTGTCATGTCTAGAGTCTGTTAAAAAATATATCTTCTAGGCTGGGAAGATGGTTCAGTCTACAAAGCCTGCTGGTTCAGGTTTACTTCCAAGCCAACCATGTAAACCAGATGCAAAAAATGGCATGAGCATCTGGTGTTTGTTTTTACCAGCAAGAGATCCTGGTGGAACAGGCTGCAGCCACAGGACATCAGAAGAGCATGCTGGAATCAAAAGGAAACTACCTCCTTCCTGGCTAGCCCTCATAGTGCTGGAAAGCCCTATGGGAGCAAGTGGAGGGCAATGGCTACCAATAGCATGAATAAGCAGGGAATCTTGCAGGTTATGAAATCAACAAGCAGGCCAAGAAGTACATACTTGTGCAATAGTGGCGTACAGCCTCTGTGGGTAACCAACTGTTCTCTTATTGGGCATGAGGCCCGCTCAATGAGAGAGAACTCATATCTGTTACTGGAAACCAAGTCAGAATCCCATAGTTAGGAAACTCAGACTTCAGACAGAAGCCACTAATGCTCTCTGCAGTTGGGGTTTTCACACCAAAAATCTCTCAAAGTTTGTATACCCTCTTTATCCCAAGCTTCTCTCACTCTTGGTCGGAGAATCTGCTTTATTTACAGGTGGCAGAGAAAACAGAGGAGAGTCAAGATTCACCAATAAGAAAAGAAGACAACTGACTGCCCACCACGAGACTCACCACCTCTTGCACATCTGCTAGGGCCCAGGAGAATGTGCAGTGGAAGTGGCACCATGAACACTGCTCTTACTGCTAGCCTGACAACCAGCTCCAAGGTGATTGTGGCAGACACAATGATCAAGCACAACCTATCAAAGCAGAAATCAAGAGGTTACAAAGAACTCAACACTAAATCAGACTGCCAACAGGCCTGCCATGGCTCAGGGAACATTGCAGAAGAGGGGGTGGAAAGATTGTAAGAACCACAGAGTGGGTAGAAATAACCTGAGGCATGCTCCCCCACTTCCCCATAGGGACTGACTGAGGTGTTCATGACCCCACAGTAAATCCCATCACCCCACTAAGGAGGGCCCCAGGGAAATGGAAGCAGGGGCAAGAGGTATTATATACATATGTGTGTGTTTGTAATAAAAACAAACAAATAAATAAAGAAACCCTGGTGGGTCTCTCTTCCCACAATACACATGTACAAATAAATAAATAAAAATAAAACATGTCTTCTTCAAACCTATCTTTATAGCTCCTCTCCTGCCCAGTAGTATCTCAACTAACTATTGCTGAAAAAACTAGCTACTAGCTAATCCCACCTTGGGCAGTTTAAAGAAGCACTTGGCTGCCTGTGAGAGAGAGAGAGAGGGACACACAGACAAACAGATAGATGGACAGAGAATCAGAAAAAAGTTAAGGCAGAGACGGAGATATTTTTTTGCAGAGAAAAGATTTGTTATTCCTTTTCATCATCAAACGTATAGAATGGGTCGTCTGGCTGTTGAACTGAGGAGTTAGGATGCATGGTCTTACTGCCATAGCTCATTCACTTTGGATGCTTCTCCAATGACACACTGTCATTTTCCCCAGTCGCCAAATAGGATAATAACAGTTGCTTGGCAGGCTTGTGGGGACAGGACAGTCAGTAAATAGCAGTGATTAATGCTCTTTATTTCTACTTGGACACAAGTGATGGAGGGAGAGAGAGGCCCTGGAAACAAAGGGGTTTTGGTCGTCCTCCTTCCTTCACCTGTCCTGAGATGTGGGTCATTGATTAAAAAAAGTGCTTCACCTCCATCCTCACTAAGATGGGAATAAATGTACTTGCCCCACTGACGTGGCGTGGTAATGGTGGTGAGTGAGTGTGTGAGTGAGTGAGTGTGTGTGTGGGCGTGTGTGCAGATGTGCTGGCAGGCTCATGGAGGCCTCAGGACAACATCGGGTGTCCTTCCTCCATCACCTACCTGACTGCTTTTTTGAGACATCTGAACATGGAGCTGTGGTTTCTGTGAGCCTCAGTGATTCTCTGGTCTCTGCTCCACACATGAGTGGGGTTATAGACGTGTGTGGCCATCAGTGCCCAGTTGTTTATAAGGGTCCTAGGGAGGGAAACTCAGGCAGCCTCTCTCAGGTCCTCATGCTTGCAGCAAGTGTTCTTACCCACCAAGCCATCTCACCAGACCCAAATTTTAATTAATTAAATTTTAACAATATCTTTGGGGCTGACAGTTGATTCTAAGTCTTGGAGTATGATAAGCACATACTGTACCAATGAACCGCACCCTAATAAATTAATATTAATATTGTGTGCTTTCATGTGTGCTTGGGTGTGTATGTGTGTGTGCATGTGGAAACTAGAAAACAACCTTGAGGATCTACATTTTAATTAATTAATTAATTTATTTTGCAAAAGGGTCTCTCATTGGTTGGAAACTCACCAAGTAGACTTGACTAGTGGCCAACTCGCCCCAGGGATCTGCCCTTCTCTGCCTCCCCACTGCAGGATTACAAATTTACCAGCTTTTGTTTTTAAAGTGGGTTCTGGGGATCAAAGTCAGCTCGTTATGCCTTCAAGGCAAGCACTTTAGTGAGTCGTTTTTTTTTTTTTTTTGGTTTTTGAGGTAGGGTCTCACTCTATCCCAGGTTGACCTGGAATTCACTATGGAGTCTCAGGGTGGCCTCGAACTCAGGGCGATTCTCCTACCTCTGCCTCCAGAGTGCTGGGATTAAAGGCGTGCGGCACCATGCCCAGCCTTTAGTGAGTCTTAATGAATAAAAATTTAAATCCAAATGGCTCCACGTCCTTGCTTATGTTCTGAGTGTGAGACAGTTGCCAGGAGGACAAAGCACCTCCAGATGCGCACAGCTTCCAGCCACAGAACGAGGACCCCAAGCCCAATGCGCTTTTCCTGGATCTTTGATAAACTCACAAAACGATGGCCCTCGCTGTCCTTTCTTAAGAGCAGGTAAAGAGCAGGGCTGTGGCAGGGGCTGGGCTCCCACTTTCCTGATGAGGGGTGGCGTCGAGGCTATGCTCTTCCTTAGTCTCTTCTCACCCCTGTGGCCTGCAAAGCCTCGCTGACTTCCCAGCTCTGCCTCCCATGCGAAGCTGACAGGGGCCAGGGGGAAGGTGCACGAAGTGCTTGTATGTTCTCTGAGCTGGAAGCTGGCCTGGCAGGCTTTCAAGGTTTAATTAGCTGAAATAACTGCACATAATCATGTATAAATGGTAGTGGTTAAAGCTAAGGCCTCACTGTTTCTGATTATCAGCCGCCTGGCATGAGCATCCCACTGCCAGCTCAACCGTGCCAATGAGCCTGCCAGGCCAAATGACAGCTCCACTGTGCCCCTCGGAAGCTCTCAAGCTCTCCCCCCGCCACTCTTTGCTTGATGGAAGAGGTGAGGAAGAGCATCTTTGGGACTCAGCTGTGCATCTCTCTGATCACACCCCTCAAACAGGATGCCTGAGGGGC
Source organism: Dipus sagitta (assembly GCA_036346955.1). NCBI lineage: Eukaryota > Metazoa > Chordata > Mammalia > Rodentia > Dipodidae > Dipus > Dipus sagitta. The sequence continues at coordinate 172,389,200 of CM070770.1, forward strand.
GTCACCTGGAGGTTCTACATCAAACGCTTTCAAAGTGTAGCCATCAAATGGGCTGTGTGTGTCATGACAAGGCAGCACTGGCTCTTGCTGCCTAGTGACTTTAAGCATAGCCCTTCGTGTCTCCAAGTGTGCTTCTTCTTTTGGAAAGTGGAGAACATTCACTTTTTTTTTTTTAAAAAAGGTGTCCTGGAGTAGTTTACTTATTTATTTATTTTTGGTGTGTGTGTCTCTGTGTGTGTCTACTGGCTCATGTGTGGAGGTCAGAGGACGACTTCAAGTGTTGGTCTATGCCTTCTACCTTGTTTGAGGCAGGGTCTCTCTGTTCACTGCTGTGTTGGCCAGGCTAGCTGCCACTAATTGGCTTCTGGGAAATTTTCCTGTCTCTATCTCCCATCTCACCACAGGCACTCTGCAATTACAGATGGCTGCTATAGCATCTGGCTTTTTATGTGGATTCTGGGGATCCAAGCTCAGGTAAGCCTGCTTGCATGAAAAGCTGAACCTGGCATGGGAGAATACTTAATTTAATTTTATTATTTTTTTTTCAGTGCTGCAGATTGAGTCTAGAGCCCTGAGGGGCCCCCTCGCTCCCAATTTCTGCCCTAGAGGATTAAATAAGTATGTTTACATGCAACTCTTGGGCCACTGGCTTGGTACATGGTAAATAGGCAAGTATTACTTTCCTTTTTTCCTGCTAGTTCTTTGAAAACTTTGCTAGTAGAGAATGAGAGGGAAGGACTTGGTCAGGATGTTAGAGAGCTCATGACCTAGAGATGACTTTCCCCCAAGAGTGGTCAACTCGCCTGTGAGGGGTGTAGAGCTTAGGGGGTGCCTGGAGCATGTCAGGTAGAGGCATAAGCAGGACTCCTCAAGGACAGACCCTGTGTACTCAGGAGGGAGAGGCCTCCAAAGCTGCTAAAAGGCTCATTGTCAGAGGGCAGTGGAATTATGAGGTGGAACCATGGAACATGGCTGCTTTCCTGTGAAAGTTGGATAATATAAGTAGAACTTATAATTATAAATACACATCCACTGTATTTGACTTTAATTTAATTCAATCAGTATTAAGGAATGTGCTCTTCTGTGAGCCTAACTGATGACAAAGGAAAACATTAAATATTTTAAAAATGAAAAGACCATAGGGGAGAGTCAACCAGGCAAGATGTCAGTAATTGGCTGGTAGTTTATAGAAATATGATTGGTGTGGCACTTGGAAGGAGACAGAAGGTTTCACTTAGAAAGTGGAGTGATGGGCTGGAGAGGTGTCTCTGTGGTTAAAGGCACTTTCTAGTAAAGCCTGATGGCATGGATTCAATTCCCCAGTACCCATGTAAAGACAGATGCGCAAAGTGGTTCATGCATCTGGAGTTCATTTGCAGTGTCAGGAGGCCCTGCCACATCCATACCCCCCCCCCCCCCGCCGTATCTCAAATAAATAATTTTATTTTTAAAAAAGAGAGTGGAATGGTAAGTGAATTGGTGGAGGGAGATATCTAGAAGAATGCTTAGCAGCTAGAATGCACAGAGAGGGGTCAGAACAGTGTTCTTGGCAGAGAAAAACAGCAGGGCTTAGGTAATGAAGGGAGACTGACTCGTGTCTGCACACACACAGTCCCTGTGACAGAATAGGCACAGGTAGGCATTGGATAAAGGAAGGAAAGGATGAGCACCTGGGAAGCAGGAGGAGGTCAGTAGGAGATGAGGCTGCAGAGACTGACTATGGAGAGTTGTGAAGACAATAGTTTGCATATGACTTGGAAGAAACAGTTTTCTCCATAACTAATATATATAAAAAAGAAACAGACTTCTCTACTATGAACTCAACAAATACATACCATATGTAAAGCAAGGTTTTGGAGGATACAGAAAAGAGATGAGTCCCTAGGACTTCAGAACTTCCAATATTAAGTTGATATGGTCCTGGAAAATAAGGCCATTTTGCACCAGTCAGGTTAAACTAACTCATGTTGTCATGATAAATGACAAATGACCCTTGAATTCTAGAGGCTTAAAATAATAACATTATCTCCTGATTCTTCTCCATTTCCACCCCTGATATTTTTACTTCAGGATCTTGGCTGGCTAGGGTAGCCTATGTCTGGGTATTACTGGCCTTGAAATAGAGGAAAAAGAAAGTTTCATAAGTTGTGTCTTAAAGCTTTTGCTTAGAAATGAGGAATTTTCTTGTTTTCTTTTTTCTACTTATTTATTTTTACATGTTTATTATTATTATTGTTAACAAAGTGTTTCGTATTTTCTTTTTTTAAAAAATAAATGTATAGCTGGGCATGGTGGCACACACCTTTAATCCCAGCACTCAGGAGGCAGAAGTAGGAGGATTGCCATGAGTTCGAGGCCACCCTGAGACTCCATAGTGAATTTCAGGTCAGCCTGGGCTAGAGTGAGACCCTACCTCAAAAAAAAAAATAAATAAAAATAAAATAACTGTATGGCAAATCCAGCTATCTGTGAAGTGGAAAAGTATAATACCAAAGGGGAGTGGTCACTATCTTTAAATAAGAATGCTAGCCCAGTTTCCCACTGAAACGTTGTATGAAGTAAGTAGATGAGAGGAGGAGACCAGTGATGTGGCACTCATTCTTGGTGTCTCTAGATCTGAGCTTTGTCACGGTCTCCAGCTGCACAGAGGCTATTTCTGTCCCAATAGCCATTCTTGGCTATGTTCTAGTTGGGCGGCTGTCCTTTTTTTCTTTTCCTTTTTTTAATTTAGGTTTTTTAGAGTGTACACTGGTCACATTATTTGTGAGTGAATGCTATGAATGCACAGCCTCTCATTTAAAGAATTTATTAAGAATTTCTATCCAGGCATGGTGGTGCACACCTTTAATCCCAGTACTTGGGAGGTGGAGGTAGGAGGATTGCTATAAGTTTGAGGCCAGTTTGAGACTACATAATTTCAGCCCAGCCTAGCTTAGAGTGGGACCCTACCTCAAAAAAAAAAAAAAAAAAAAAATCTGGGCTGGGGCTGTGGTTTTGTTGGCATGCCTGTCTAGCATGCATGAGGTCCTAAGTTTGATCTCTAACATCATAGAAAACCACTCAGGGGATGGCTTAGTAGTTAAGGGACTTGCCTGTGAAGCCTAAGGACTTAAATTTGATTCTGCAGTACCCATGTAAGCCAGATGCACAAGGTGGCACATATGTCTGGAATTCGTTTGCAGTGGCTGGAGGCCCTGGCATGCTCATTCTCTCTCTATTTGCCTCTTTCTATTTCTCTCTCATAAATAAATAAATAAATAAATAAATAAATAAATAAATAAAATATGAGAAAACCACTAGGAAGTTAGAAAAAGTAGGATCAGAAGTACGAGGTGATACTCCTACCTCTGCCTCCCATGTGCTGGAATTAAAGGTGTGAACCACCACACCTGACTGTTTTGGCTTCTTTGTCAAAGATCAGGTAGCTGTAATTGCTAGAACTTATAACTGAATCTTCTATTATATTACATTGATCTATGTGCCAGTTTTGTGTCAGTACCATGTTGTTTTTATTACTATGGCTTTTTGGTGTATCTTGAAATCAAGCATCATGATATCATGGGTAGTATTTGTTTTGCTGAGGACATTTTTGACTATTCAAGGCCTTTTGTACTTCTTTATGAATTTTGAGACTTATTTTTTCTAATCATGTGAAGAATGTTGTTGGAATTTTGTGGCTATTATAAACAGGGCTGCTTCCCTAACTTCTTTCTCCATATGTGTGTCTTTAGTATATGGAAGGCTATAGCATGAGGAGCCTCCATTCTGATTTTCATAGTGGCTGTACAAGTTTGCTCTCCTACCAGCAGTGAAGGAGAGTTCCTCTTTCCCCACACCCTCACCAGAATTTCTTGTCATTTGTCATATTTGTGTGTATATATATATGTATATATATATATATATATATACACACACATATATATACATATATATATATATATGTAATGAGAGAGAGAGAGAGAGAGAGAGAGAGAGAGAGAGAGAGAGACAGAGGAGTGATAGAGAATTGGCCAGGGCCTCAGTCAATGCAATTGAACTCCATATGCTTGCGCCATCTAGTGAGCATGTGAGACCTTGTGCATGCCTCACCTTTGTGTGTCTGGCTTATGTGGGATCTGGAGATTCAAACATGGGCCCTTAGGCTTTACAGGCAAGTGCCTTAACCGCTAAGCCATCTCTCCAGCCCCATTTGATTTTTTTAATGATAGCCATTTTTACTGGAGTGAGATGGAATCTCAAAGTTGTTTTAATTTGTAGTTCCCTGATGGCTAAAGAAGTTGTTTCTTTTTAGGTATTTATTGGTCATTTGTATTTCCTCCTTTGTGAATTTTCTGTTCAGTTCCCTAAAAATAGATATACCACCTGGGCCAGATGTACCACTTCTGGGCATGTACCCTAAAGACTCTACTCTTTGCTATAGAGATATTTGCTCAGTCACATTTTTTTTCTGCTTTATTCACAATAGTTAAAAAATGGAATCAGCCCAGATGCCCATCAGTTGATGAATTAAGATGTGGCACATACACACAGTGGATTGTACTGAGCGGTAAAGAAAAATGAAATGATGAAATTTGTAAAAAAAAATGGATGGATTTGAAAAAAGTCATTCTAAGTGAGGTTACAGGCTCAGAAAGACAAATGCTACATGTTCTCTCTCATCTGCAATTCATAACTTGGAACATCTTGATTTGATTGTTACTTGTAGTAAGCGTCAGTAGTGTTGGCAAGGAACTAGAATGAGGGTAGGAGATAGTGGAAACAGGGAGGGGTGAGAGGAGAGAATACCTGACAGGTAAGTAGAAGGACTGGATAGAGGGAGCAGAAGGGTCTGAGGGGTAGGGTAGGGTTAGAGAGGGTAGGGGAAAACTACACAAAACTAATGACAATATGAATCAGTTCTATAGAAACTTTCTTCCTGGTTAGCTAACTAAAAGATATCACTCTTTAGTTTTTTTTTTTTTTTATGAGGTAGGGTCTCACTCTACCTCAGTGAGACCTGAATTTCTCTGTAGTCCCATGCTGGCCTCAGACTTACAGTAATCCTCCTACTTCTGCCTCCCAAGTGCTAAAATTAAAGGCATATGACACCATACCCAGAAAGATATAATTCTTAACAAGAGGTGCAGTAGTGGTGGTTGGGTGGTGGTGTGTGTAGACTGGGCAGGAGTGCCCTGTAGTGGAGTGGAGAAAGCTTAATCCTCAAACCATAGGCTCTGACTGGTAAATCCCAGTACCAGAACTGGGTTACTCCCCACAGGGAGACCCATGAGGTCCCAAAACCAATGTAGGCTATTGCCAAAGCACTTGGCTACTTACTAGAGCTAGATGGTAAAACCCTATTGCTGAAGACACCGCAGCATGTGGTCACAGATCATTGAGAGATCACGCTGGAACTGAGAAGGAAGCCAGCTCCCTGCTTGCTTGCTCTCATAGTGCTGGAAAGCGCCGAGTGAGCTGCTGGAGGATGATGGTCACCAACAACAGGAACAAGCAGAGGATCCTGCAGGCTACAAAAGCAACAAGCCAGACAAGATGCACACACATACGCAATAATAGCACACAGCCTATGCACATAATAAATGCTCTCTGATTGGATATGAGGTGTGCTCAGTGGGAGGAAATTCATACCTGGTACTAAGAACCAAGTCACAATCCTGTGCATAGGAAGGCCATAGACTCTAGAGAGAAGCGCCCACTGTTCTATGGCTGAGAAGAACAAAAAAAAATCTCTTAAATGACTATATTTATCCTCTTTGATCCATGCTGCTCTTACTCTTTCTTTTTTTCAGATGGAAGTGAATGCCAGGGAGAACACAGACCCATCAATATGAGAAGAAAAGCCAGCATGGGATGAATCATTGCTATCACGTGTGTCGGGGTCCAGCAGACATACTGAGGAAGTGCTGATTTAAGCACAAGTGCTGCTCTCCCTGCTGGTCTGACAACCTCCTGCAGGAGATGATGGTGAACAATGAGGAGACTCAAAACTAATCAAAGCAGAAATTCAGAGGATGCAGAGCTCTACTCTAAAGGAGACTTAAAACATGCCTGCCAAGGCTCAGGGAACGTTGCATTACAGGGGACAGAAAAACCGTAAGAGCCACAGGGTAGAAAGCAGAATCTTGAGGGACTACCCTGGGCCCTGACAGAGCCTGACTAGTTTATTCATGACCCCACAGTAAATACCAGTAACCCCACTGAAGTGGACTCACAGTGGATAGGGGTGGGAGAAGAGGAATATAAAAGTATAACCTGGCCTGGAGAGATGGCTTAGTAGTTAAGGCATTTTCCTGTGAAGCCTAAGGACCCATGTTCAACTCTCCAGGTTTCATGTAAGCCAGATGCATAAGATGATGCAAACACACAAGAATGCACATGCACACAAGGTGGCACACATATCTGGAGTTCAATTGCAGTGACTGGAGGCCCTGGTTTTCCAGTTCTCTCTCTCTCTTGATCTCTCACTTTCTCTTGCTTATAAAAAATATTTTAAAAATGGGCTGGAGAGATGACTTAGCAGTTAAGGCACTTTAAGTTTGATTCCCCAGAATCCATGTTAGTCAGATGCACATGGTGGTGCATGCCTCTGGAATTCATTTGCAGTGGCTAGAGGCCCTGGTGCATCCATTCTCTCTCTCTCTTAAATAAATAAATAATAAAAAGATTTAAAATAATTAAAAAAGAGTACAACCTGATGGGACTATAACCAACATGAGATATGTTCATACAGTAAAGTTTATAATTAATAAAAAATCAAAATGGGGCTGGAGAAGTTGCATAGTGGTTAAGGTGCTTGCCTGTGAAGACTACAGACCCAGGTCCAACTCCCCAGTACACATGTAAACTGGATGCACAAGGTGGCATATGCATCTGCAGTTTGGTTGTAGTGGCTGGAGGTCCTGGTGTGCCCATTTTCTCTCTCTTGCTCTTAAATAAATAAATAAGTATATTTTAAAAGTAAAAATAAAGATCTTGGGAAATACTTCAATGCTAAGAGTGCAAGGCCCTTGGTTCAATCCCAAATACTGAGAAAAAGTGAATAAATAAAACAAAAAATAGTTTAAACATTTAACATAATTTAAATAGTTCACATAATTTGAAACAACAAATGTTTTATATCTTATTTATTTATTTGAGAGAGAGAGAGAGAAGGAGGGAGAGAGAAAGAGAAAGAGAGAAAGAGAGAATGAGCACATTAGGGCCTACAGCCACTGCATATGAACTCCAGAGGCATGCGTCTCCTTGTGCATCTGGCTTACGTGGGGTCCTTGGCAATTGAACCAGGGTCCTTTGGCTTTGCAGGCAAGTACCTTAATTGCTAAGCCATCTTCTCCAGCCTCCCAAACAACAAATATTTAAGTCCCATTGGAAGGACCATAGCTGTGGTGGTTTGAATCAGATGTCCCCCACAAACTCATGCTCTGAATGCTTGATCCCCAACTGGTGGTACCATTGGAGGTGTGGCCTTGCTGGAGGAGGGCTCTGGAATGCTGTCTTTCGGATGAATGGGAGGACTCAGAAGACCCCGTAGGTCCCAGAGTCACTAATAGCAGCTAAGCTGTGGAAGGAGGGTCATGTTAATCAGTGGCATAGCTACTGATAAGTAGTGCATACTTGAGAAAATAACCTCCCACTCATGACTGTGAAAGAAGCTCTAATTTAACTCAGTTGCTCACAAGAAAAAGCGTGAAAGTAAGATGGAAATTAATTGGGAAGGAGAAGAGTTTTAGTGGGAGGGGAGGGTAGAAAAAGAAGTACTTCATGAATTGCATGGAAGATCAAAGGGAGAAGCCTGGCTTGGAAGGGCAGAGGCAGGAGTGTGGGAAATGTCTGGGCTGCCGCATTCTCAGCCACTTTCATTTCAACTCCACACCGCTTCATACTTTCTCCATTCTCCTCCGAACTTGGGCCTGCTTCGTGCTGTCTTCCTTTCCATCCATCAGCTGAGAACAGCTCTCCTTACAAATCCACATATCCAGTTCAATCTTCCAGTAGGTAGACTCTGTCCTGTGTAGGGACACCTCTGCTTGGGGATCACTTTCCGGCTTTTTGCTTTGTGCACACACATGTGTGTGTATGTATAAAGTATTTGTGTGATGTGTGTGATTTGTGGTCCATGTACATGTGTGTGCAGATGCACACACCCCACACACGTGTGTGTAGGCTAGATCAGAATGTAGGTGTCAGCAAACCCCAGGTATTCTCTGGTCTTTGACCCACCCCCAGGTCCCTTGCAGACTGGGGTTATAGATGCATGTGACCATACCAGCTGGGTTCTGATGAGTTGAACTTGGCAGTCTCTGACCTAAGAAGCCCTCATGCTTGTGGCGACTCTTTTTAAAAATATTTTATTTGTTTGAAAGACAGAGGGGAGAGACAAGAGAATAGAACAGAAGAGAAGGCAGACACACACACACACACACACACAGAGGGGGGGAGGCATATAGAGAATGGGTGTGCCAAGGCCTCCAGCCGCTGCAAACCAACTCCAGATGCATGAGCCACCTTGTGTATCTGGCTTATATAGGTACTGGGGAATCAAACGTGGGTCCTTAGGCTTCACAGACAAGTGCCTTATCCACTAAGAAATCTCCCCAGTTCCCATGGCAAGCTCTCTTAACTGATGAATCATCTCCAGAGACCCATCGTGTCTTTTTGGCTTCACTTACTTTATTCCTTCTTTCAACTGAATTCTTTCCCCTGGCTTAAAAAAAAAAACATTATTAAGAGATAAAGTACACCATACATCAACTATTTAAAGCACACATTTAAAAAATATACTCAGATTAGAGCATTTAAATCCTATAACCAACTTTAAGATGTTTTCATCACTGCTGTGGTTTGAATGTGAAGTGGGCTCATGTGTCTGAACATTTGGCCCCCAGCTGCTGATATGATTTGGGAAGGTTGTAGAACCTTTAGGAGGTGGAGCCATGCTGGAGGAAATGAGTCACTGGGGGTGGGCCCTGAGGTTTTATCGCTTGGTCTCACTTCCTGTTTGCTTTCTGTCTTCCTGACTCTGGATGCAAGGTGCTCAGCCAGCGTCTTGTTCCTGCTGCCATGGCTTTGGCACCATGATGGGCTGTGCTCCGTGATCTGTAAGGAAATAAACCCTTCCTTAAGCTGATCCTTGCCAGGTACTCAGTCACAGTATTGAGTAAAGAAACTAGTGCAATCACCTCACAAAAAGCCATGGAGTTTCAACTGTTAAGTAGAATGAAACCATGTCATTTTCAGGAAAATGAATACAACTGGAGACCATCATAGTAAATGAAAAAAAGTCAGATTCAGAAAGACATATATTACATGTTTTTTTTCTCACTTGTGGGTTTGAGATTTTATGCAGATACATACCATCATTTATGCACAGATGTCATGAAAGTAGAAGTGAAGCTGTCTAGGGGAAAGATGAGCACCGTGGGTATCAGGGAATGGGGAAGGCAGTGGCTGTTCATATGGTCAAAGTGCACATGTGCTTCTATGAAAATGTCTTTATGAAGCCCATTACTATGTACAGTGAATATATGTCAATAAAAATAAATTTAATCTGATTCCCAAAACAGATGAAATAAAGAAAAAACGAAACAAGAATTTCCAACCAAACCTCAAGTTCATAGCCATTAGCAATCATTGTCTTTCTCACATGCTGCCTCCATGCCTAGCTGTAAGCAGCTGCTGACCTACTTTGCATTTATAGTCTGTTTTAAACATTTTGCATAAATGGGATCATATACTATGGGGTTCTTTGAAACAGGCTCCTTTTACTTCACATCAACCACTCAAACATCACTCAGCGGTAACATGTGTCAGTACTACATCTTTTATTATTGCCAAACAATAGTCCATTGCATGGCTATGCACCACATTTCATATTTCAGCTCATAATATTTAAGTTGATTTTGATTTCTGGCTAATTTACATAATGTGTATCTGAACATGTGTATACAGACTTGAACACATGTTCTTATTTTTCTTGGTGTCATAGACTATGAGGCTACCAGAACAAAAAAGTCCTCAAACTGAATGGGTAACGAACAAACATTTATTTATCAGGGTTTTGGAGGCTAGAAAGCCCAAGATAAAGTTGCTGGAATATTGGACGTTGGGTAAGAAATGGGTCTTTTTGCCGCACACATGTATGTAAAGTGTATGTGCTTGTATGCATACATGTTACTATGTGTGTGGGTGTACAGGTGTGTGCTGGTGTGTGTGCATATGTGCGCTGAGGTCAGAGGGCAGCCTTGGGCATTATCCTTAGGTGCACTGTGTACCTTGTGTTTTGGGGAAACCATCTCTCATTACCCCGGAGCTCACCAATTAGACTAAACTGGCTAGCTAGTGAATGTCAGGCACATTCTTTATCTCCACCTCCCCAGTGCTGCGATTACAGTTGTACACTGCCATGTCTGGCATTTTGTATACGTACTGAGGATTAAACTCAGGTCCTAATGCTTGCAGGGCAAGTACTTTACCCACTGAGATATCTCCACAGAACAAAATGTTTTAGAAAAATATTTTTTTAATTTATTTTTAAAAAATATTTTATTTATTTATTTACTTGAGAGAGAGAGAGAGAGAGAGAGAGACAGACAGAGACAGAGACAGAGGAAGAGGCAGAGAGAAAGAGAGAATCACCAGGGCCTCCAGCCATTGAAAACGAACTCCAGCTGCATGCGCCCCTTGGCATCTGGCTTACGTGGGTCCTGGGGAATTGAACTGGTATCCTTAGGCTTTACAGGCAAACGCCTTAACCACTAAGCCATTTCCCCGCCTATTTATTTATTTATTTATTTATTTATTTATTTATTTATTTATTTAGAGAGCACATGAGTACTCCAGGCCTTCTTGCTTTTGCAATCAAACTCCAGATGCATACGTCCGTCCCTTTATGCATCTGGCTTTACATGGATACTGGGGAATCTAACCTGGACTAGCAGACTGTCAAGCAGGCACCCTTAACTTGTGAGCCATCTCCCCAGCCTCTAAGACCTTTGTATAGAGCATGTGTATATGTGATGTCAGGTGGGTTTGGGGATCATGCATTACAGAGACTTTGTCCACTGAAACATCTCTCCAGTCCTGAGGCTTCTTTTAAGACACAAATCCTATTCCTCAGGACCTAGCCATCTTCTCAAAGCAACAAACCCCAACCTTGTAGGGGGGGGGGTTAGGATTCCAACATGTGAATTTTTCTTTCCTTTCTTTCTTCCTTCCTTCCTTCCTATTTCCCTCCCTCCTCCCCTCCCTCCCTTCCTTCTTTCCTACCTTCCTCCCTCCCCCATCCCACCCTCCTTTCTTTCTTTTTTCTTTTCTTAATACATACTGACAACTTCTATAGTTACAGACAACAAACCATGGTATTTCCCTCCCCTCCTCTCCCCCACTTTCCCCTTCATAACTCTGCTCTCCATCATATCCCCTCCCTCTCTCCATTAGTCTCTCTTTTAATTTGATGTCATCATCTTTTACTCCTATTATGAGGGTCTTGGGTGGGTATTGCTAGGCACTGCAAGGTCTTGGATATTGAGGCCAGATTCTGTCTGGACAGTTGTATGTAAGGAGTGGTACCCTTCCTTTGGCTCTTACATTCTTTCTGCCACTTCTTCTGCAATGGACCCTGAGCCTTGGAGGGTGTGAGATGTTTCAGTGCTGGACACTCCTCCATCACTTCTTCTCAGCTCTATGTTGCCTTTTGGGTCATCCCAGTGGTCATTGCCATCTGAAAAGAGAAGCTTCTCTAACCAGAAGTGAGAGTAGCACTAATATATGAGTATGAACATTAAGTGCAATGCTTTCAGGGCAATTTGGTGAGAGTAATATATGCATTTATCTAGACAAGAGCAGGCTTTATACCCCTAAGGCTCATGACCTCCCTTGCCATAGGCTTTTTATTAGGTTTTCAGTACCAGGCACGTATTCCCTCCCATAGAGTGGGCCTTCAGTCCAATTTGAGAGCAGTTGGTTTCCCCCACAGCAGACATGCCACTATTGCACTCATTCAGTCATTTGGCCTGTCTGGCCAAACTTGAGGTTTCCAGTGTCCACTGTTTTCACTGTTGATGACTTCTGTCTCCCATAAGACTGCATACAGTGCAGGTTTTTCCAGTTTTCTACACATCTGTCTTTGTGCCAATACCATGCTGTTTTTTTTACTATGGCTTTGTAATATAGCTTAAAATCGGGTATGGTGATACCACCGGCCTTATTTTTGTTGCTCAAGATTGTTTTGGCTATTCTAGGTTTTTTTGTGCTTCCAAATGAATTTTAGGATTGTTTTTTCTATTCCTTTCTTTCTTTCAAGAGAATTGGTGGACAGACCTTCAGCCACTGCAATCGAATGACAGACACTTGTGCCACCTAGTGGGCATGTGTGACCTTGTGCTTGCCTCACATATATGCATCTGGCTAACTTGGGATCTGGAGAGTAGAACATGGGTCTTTAGGCTTGCAGGCAAGTGCCTTAACCACTAAGTCACCTCTCCAGCCCCAACATATGAATTTTGTGAAAACAGAAACATTCAGAAAATATTGCTTATCTTTTTTTCTTGATGCTGGGGATTGACCTCAGGGCCTTATGCATGCTAGCCAAGTGCTCTGCTACTGAACTACATACCTGGTACAGACAATAGCCCTTAGGTATGGACTTAGCAGTAAAATGGGTGGGTAACATGATAGCTCTGTGTTTGACCTTGTGTGAAACTAACTATGAGATTATCTTCGAAAACACCTGTGCTGTCTACATTTCTACCAGCATTGTATAAGGGTTCCGAGTTTTCCACATCCTCACATTGTCATAGCCATCCTACTGGCAATCCAACAGTACCTCATTGTGGTTTTGCTTTGTGTAGCCCTGAAAGCTAATGATGTTGAGGCCGTTTTCACATGCTATTGGCCATTTGCACATCTTTGGAGGACTGGATTATTAGTCTTTATTATTTTGCTGGATATAGAATTCTTGGCTGACTTTATTTTAATTCCAGTCTTGGCATGTTATCCCACTGCATTTGGTAGCTGTCATTTCTGGTGAGAAGTTGGATATTAACTTAATTGATGTTCTCTTCTTTGTGACAAGACAAGTCATTTTTCTCTTGCTTCCAAAATTCTTTGTCTCTGGTTTTTAGCATTTTTACTGTGTGTTGATGGATGTGTTGGATGTATCTCTCGATTATTTAACTTGGAATTTGTCAGACTTCTTAGATGTATAATTTTTGTTTTGTTCCCATTAAATCTGAAACCTTGTTGACCTGTTAATTTCTCCCTCCCTCCCTCCCTTCCATCCTTCCTTCATTCTTCCCTCTTCTCTCTTCTCCTCGCCTCACCTCGTCTCTCCTCTCCTCTCCCCTCTTCTCCTCTCTTCTCTTCCCTTCCTTCCCCTTCCTTCCCCTTCCCTTCCCTTCAGTTCCCTCCCCCTCCTCCTCCCTTCCCTTCCCTTCCCTCACCTTTCCTTCTTTCCTTTCCTTTCCTTTCCTTTCCTTTCCTTTCCTTTCCTTTCCTTTCCTTTCCTTTCCTTTCCTGTCCTGTCCTGTCCTGTCCTGTCCTGTCCTGTCCTGTCCTCTCCTCTCCTCTCCTCTCCTCTCCTCTCCTCTCCTCTCCTCCCCTCCCCTCCCCTCCCCTCCCCAGATCTCATGTATCACGAGCTAGTGTTGAACCCACTATGTAGCTGAGGGATGATCTTGTACTTCTGATCCTCTTGCCTCTACTTCAAAGGGCTGAGATTGCAGGCACCTATCATCCAGCTGACTTTAAAAAAAAAAAAAAATTTTCCTGCTGAGGATTTTTTTCCTGTCTTTTAGTAATCTAATTATGCACATTTTGGAGGTGCTGTCTGGCATCCCACATTGACTTGAAGTTCTTCCTACTCATTTTCTTTGTGCTCTTTGTACCATGCAGTATTTACTGACATATCTTCAACCTCACTGGATCCTTTCTTCTGCCAGTTCAAATCTCCTGTGTAGTCTTCTAGTGAAGCTTTCCTATCAGCTGTCTATTTTCAACTCCAGAATTTCTAGAGGGTTCTTTTAATATCAATTTCCACATTTTTTCTTGGTACTCTCATTTCTTTTCTTTTTTTTATTGCTAACTTCCTTAAATATAAACAATAAACCTCCCTGCCCCCACTTTCCCCTTAGCAACTCCACTCTCCATCATACCCCTTCCTTCTTTCAATCAGTCTCTCTTTTATTTTGATGTCATCATATTTTCCTCCTATTATGATGGTCTTGTGTAGGTGGTGTCAGGCACTGTGAGGTCATGGATATCGAGGCCATTTTGTGTCTGGAGGGAGCACGTTGTAAGGAGCCCTAACCTTCCTTTGGTTCTTATATTTTTTCCGCCACCTCTTCCGCATTAGACCCTGAGCCTTGGAAGGTGTGATAGAGATATTACAGTACTGAGCACTCCAGTCACTTCTTTCCAGCACCATGATACCTTTTGAGTCCTCCCAAGGTCACTGCCATCTGAAAAGAGAAGATTCTCTGACCAAAAGTAAGAGTAGCATTAATATATGGGTAAGCACATTAAGAGTAGTGCTTTAGTGCTTACTGGGCAGTTTGATGAGCATAGTATATGCACTTAGCCAGACAGCAGCAGACATTACACCACTAGAGCTCATGACTTCCCCTGTTGTAGGTTTTCAGTATCAGGCATGTATTCCCTCCCATGGAGTGGGCCTCCAGTCCAATTAGAGAGTGGTTGGTTTTCCCCATAACAGACATGCCACTATTGCACCCTTTGGCTCATTTGGTCTGGATGGCCAAATTTAAGGCTTGCAGCGTCCACTGTTGAGTATCTCTACTGGTGAATTCTCTCTTTCTCATGGAACTGCATGCGGCATAGCTTTTTCCAGCTTTCTGTCAGCTGGCCTACACAGAGGAGGTTTTCAGCTCAGTTCCAACAGTATTTCTCAGTGACCTTGCAGCCCAAGTATGTGGATTCTTCAGTAATAGTGTCTTACCATTTATTCCTAGTGGGAAACCAAGAGCCTTAGCAATGGCCTGAAATGTGTTGGGGAGTATCAGGGACCTCCCTGTCCAACAACTCACTAGAAGGCATCCCATCCCTAGCACTGAAAATTTTGTAGTAGCAATCTTTGGCTTCTGGATGTGCCAATGTCCAAAAAAGTTGGTTTCTATGTGACTTATTAATGCTGTGTTAGATTTTTATTAGCCCTCCCCCACCTTTCTTTACTCACTTGCTCCCCCTGGCCTCACTTAGGCCTTTCCACCTCCCAGTGGTACTCTCATTTTTATGAGACATTGTCTTCATGACTTCTTTTACTTTGAAAGCATGATTTCCAATTTCTTATGAACAGGTAGTCATCTACATCTTGGTCAAAATTGACATCTGTGTCATCTCAGTTTCTGTTGCCTACACTTGTTGTTTCTTTACATAACCTTATAATTTTTTCTGAAATCTGGACATTTTAGGCAAATATCACATATCCATTCAAGAGACTGTATCCTTACTCTCTGGTTTGTTTTTGTTTGTATGTTTATTTGTTGAGTGACTTGGCTGAACAGTCTCATTGAAACTTCTGGTGTCATCCCTCCGGGAATGTAGCCTGGGACACACAGTTACTCCTTGTTATTTGCTTTTATTATTTTTAAGTTTTTTTCTCGAGGTAGGGTTTCACTCTAGCCCAGGCTGACCTGGAATTCACTATGTAGTCTCAGGGTGGCCTCGAACTCTCAATGATCTTCCTGTCTCTGCCTCCCGAGTGCTGGGATTAAAGGTGCACCACCATGCCCGGCCTATTTTCAACTTTTTATGGGCAACCTCCATACATATAGACAATATGCCATGACCAGTCACCCCCTTTTGACTCTATGATTGCCTTTTCATGCTGTCTGCTTCTGCTGGTATCACAGTGGATATTCGCTCTCTTTAGGTGTCATCTGATTTTTAAAACTACTCTTGAGAATGTTCGAGGATATCAGTTGCTTTGCAGTCTAATCCCAGTAGATTTGGGTCCCTTTGCAAAGGTAGAGTTTCCTTTGTTTGGTGTGTGTGTGTGTGTGTGTGTGTGTGTGCACATGTGTGTGTGTACGTGGTATGTATGTACACATATATGTATGTATGTGGTACATGTGTCATGACTGAAAGGAAGGAACCTGCTCTTAAAAGTCATAATTTATTTCATTTCTGAATTAACAATATGGCTGTGTCTTGCACGCCTGGTATTGGTTTTAGAAGCATGAAAAATGCATGGAGTGGGTCATGAATTGCACACTGTTCCAGGAGCTGCTGCTGAGATGCAGCAAGTAAGGCAGGGTGTGATCACCCTGATAGTCCAGTGAAGCCATTGGAAGACAGACTGTGGTTTACAGTGGAGACCCAAGGATGTTTAGATATGCCAGGACTATGCAAGGGCTACCACAGAGCACTGTTGGCTCGTGATGGAAACTATCCCTGGTTACTTAGCCCAGCTGGAGGGGCTGTCAGTCACTGGTTATAATACTGGACTTGAACTACAGATGTTTGATGTTTTCTTGACAGTTATTGAGTTTACATTGGTCCAGTCTCTCCTTGTTATGCCTTATAATATTTGGGAATGTTTACTCTGTGCCATTATATGTTAAAAGTATGTAACTTGTTTTGATTTTAATGGACTCACAGTTAAGAGACAGTCTTAAATCTCAGATGAGACTTGGGACTTTGGAACAATTTTAAATAAAGACTATGCGACCTTTGAATTTGGACTATAAACAATACAAAATGTGAGATGGTTATGGATCTATTGGATGCCAGGGGTGAAATGTGGTAATTTGAATGAATGATCCCCAATTGAATCAGTTTTAAAATTTTTTTATGAGAGACACACAGAGAGAGAGAGTGAGAGTGAGTGAGAGAACATTGGCATGCCAGAGCCTTAGCCACTGCGTGTGAACTCCAGACTGTGCTCTACCTTGTGCGCATGTGCCACCTGTGCATCGTCTTGTGCACCTGGCTTATATGGGTTCTGGGGAGTTGAACCTGGGTCCTTAGGTTTTGCAGACAAGCACCTTAACTGCTAAGCCATCCTTCCAGTCCCCATTCAGGAGTTTTATTTAAGCTTGTAACTTGGATTTCCAGGCACCTGCTGGAGGAGGAGTCACTGTGGGCTGATCTAGGGTCTAGCCCTGAGGTGTGTTTGTGGGCAGTACATAGAGAGCAGTCTGAGTTCGGCCTGGGTTCCCTGCTGTCTGGTTGCTGGTTTTTGCTCTTGCTTTTGGTGGTGGGTTTTCTCTTTTTCTTCATTATGGAACTTCCCCTGGATCTGTAAGTCTGAAATAAATCCCACTCCTCCCACAAACTGTGTCTGCCTTAGAGGTTCATCCCAGCAGCATGGAGCTGACTACGACAGGTAGGATTTTCTTTTTTTCTGTATGTGGGATGTATGTATGTATGTATGTATGTATGCATGTGTATGTGTGTACCGATCCATGTGCATGTGTATGGAGGCCAGAATAGGACATCAGGTGTACTCTATTAAGATAGTCTCTCAGTGAACCTGAAGCTTGTACCATTCTTTGGTTAGACTAGTTGGCTCCCGAGCCCTAGCAGTCCTCCTATCTCTGCCCTTCTCAGCACTGAGGTCATGCCTGTTCCTTTTCGTGTGTGTGTGTGTGGTATGACATGTGTGGTGTGTGTGTGCAGCTGTGTGTCCCATGTGTGCACATGTTGAGGTCAGAGAACTTCAGAGTTTTCCTCTATCAACTCATCTATGGATTCCCTTGAAATGGAGTCCCTCTGAATCTGGAGCTGCCGTGGTCGTGAGACTCAGTGTTTCTCCATCTCCATATGCTACAGGACTGAGATTACAGGCATGTGTGGCCACGTCCAGCTGTTTACACAGGTTCTGAGGAATTGAACTCACGGTGAATCAGGCCCTCTCAGGCTGTCATGCAAGTGCTCTCACCCACTGAGCCGTCTCATCAGACCCTGGATATGTAACGTGGGAGCTGGGAATTATGCTCAGGTGCTCATGCCTGCACAGCAAACCCTTTTATCTACTGAACCATCTCTGTAACCCAACATTTTTTTAAAAAAATTATTTACTTATTTGTTTGTTTATTTATTTATTTTTACATTTTTAATTTTTTTCTTTATTAGTTAGTTTTGTATTCAGCAAATACAGTCAGTTTGGTACCATTATTAGGCTCATCTGTGACCTACCCCCTCCCCTTGGCCCCTCCTTGTTGAGGTATATGGGTCATGCATTGTGGAGTTAGCCCACTGTTATGTGTAAGATAAATGTCTCTGCAGAGAGAGAGAGAGAGAGGGAGAGAGAGAGAGAGAGAGAGAGAGAGAGAGAGAGAGAGAGAGAGAGAGAGAAGAGGAGCCATGGCACCAGGGCCTTCAGCTGCTGTGAATGGACTCCAGATGTATGTGCTACTTTGTGCATCTGGCTTTACCTGGGTACTGGGGACTTGAACTCATATCCTTAGACTTTGAAGGCAAGTGCTGAGCCATCTCTCCAGCCCATGAAGGCAGTTTTAAAGGCAAGGCCTTGAGGTTTGTTCTAACTTTGAAGGGTTCTTCTTAGCTCTCTTTCTCCCTCATGTCTGGCATGCTTTCTGGCATATGCCTCTCTTGTTGCTCTAACAGAGCAGCCAGCTTCCTCTTATCGTTAAGCTCCAAAATCTCCATGACCATAGATAGTGACTTTGGACTTGATCTTGCCTACATTGTTTCAAATGAAGTTAGTTTCTCTGCTGTGAGCTTTGTAGTCTGACTCCCTCTCAACAAAAATCTCACCTCTTCAGAGCTGGGACAGGTACAGTGGCCGCTTCTCCTGGAGTAGTGTCCTTACTTTATGAGCAGAACATTGAGCAGGGATCAGTATCCCAGATCTTTTCCCCTTGCCTGACCCAGCATGGGACCTCCACCTTACAACTGAACCGGCTGAGGGCAGTTGGAGCTCTTCCAGTCTGCTCTGCTCCCCAAGTGAGGACTCAGTGGAGAAAGTGACCCCTTATAGGTTGTCCACGTTTTCAGGAAGTTTAGCTACTGAAACTTGGAATTTGGTGGAATAAATGTTTGTGCTTTGTCCTTCCCTGTGAAATGCTATTTCCCTCCAATTGTTTTCCACAGAGCAAAAGATTGAGAGAAAGGGCACCCAAGATGGAACCAGGTTTATCTTTTGTCACCTGACCTGGAAGTGGCATTCTATCACTATCCCCATTCCTCAGCATCAACTCACATTCAAGGGGAGAAGACTGTACAAGGACCTACACACCAGGGGTCATTGGGGCCACCCTAGAAGCTGCCTGCCAGACATGCTTCTCATCATCTTCTTCTTTCACTATCATATCACACACATCCAGGCTTTAATGACTAGTCACACACGAGGTAAAAATGATTCCCAAAATTATATTCTTATCCCACATCTCCTCTTTGACTCCTAGGCTCATGTCTGGGTATCAATGACTATTTTCACTGGGATTTTTTTTTTTAAAGAGAGTGAGAGTGATTGTGCATGAGAGAGAGAGAGAGAGAGAGAGAGAGAAAGAGAGAGAGAGAGAGAATTGGCATGCCAGGCCCTCGAACTCCAGACACTCATGCCACCTTGCATCACCTTTGTGCATCTGGCTAACATGGGATCTGGAGAGTCAAACATAGGTCCTTAGGCTTCACAGGCAAGCATCTTAACCACTAAGCCATCTCTCCAGCCCTTATTTGGACTTCTTAAGAATCCTCAAGTGCCAGTTACACAAAAGTAAACTCAAGCCTGGTATGGCGCTATTGCTCCTTAAGAGTTCATTATGGGACAGACAGATAGGGCCTTCAACAATGGCTTTTTCTCTTGCTACTCACAAGCCAGAATTGGATTGGCATCCCAGATCTTTACGAGCTGTCTGGTTGATACGCATGATAAAAGTGAGCTCACCACCCTAAGTACTGGAAAGGAGGGAGACAGGGATTGAAGAGTAAGCAATTTCTTTTGTGGGAGGATGACACCCAGCAGGGGCAGGTGCCACTTCTGCTTATACCTTGTTGGTTTGGTCTCAGGCTGGGTGGCCACGGTAGTTCTTGTACTGCCCTTGCCAGGGTTTCAGGAATGCAGAGTCTGGAACTGAGGCTTCTGCAGGGCAGTAACCAACCAGGAGCATGAAAGAAGGAGCAAATCTAACACGTGCACATTGAAGAAGTAGCCGGTTGACTGGACAGAGACACCACACGGTTGTGTAAGTTGTTCATCAGCTGGTGTCCTTCACTCACTGGTCAAAAGTTTGTTCCCTGAGATGCAAACTCTTGCTTTTCCTGAGTTTTCATGCAAGAACAGGGGCATCAAGCTGAGTCTAGTGGTATCAACAGAGGACTAGGGAGATAGCTGAGTCGGTGCCATGCACGCATGAGGACGTGAGTTCAGATCCTCAGAACCCACATACAAAAGCAGTTGTGAGCACAGGCAGGTGGATTCCTGGGGCTTGTTTGCCAGACAGTCTAGCCTACTTAGCAAGTCTCAAGACCAACTGGTGACCTTGTCTCAGAAAAGATGGATGGCACCTGAGGCATGATACCCAAGCTTATCCTTTGGCCTCCATGCATGTACACACACTTGCACCTACATACGTGCATGAACACATATGGGTACAGGCACACATGCATGTCAGGGTGGGGAGCCAGAGGGCATGACAGGGGCCTGAGGGAAGGAACCATCACACCTTGCCTGATGCATGCTGTAGAGCCCTCGCAGAGCTGGGGAGAAAGGAAGGTGGTGTGTAAGAGGACTCTGATGTCATCGCTAAGGGAAAGGAGAAGCATGGGTACTGGTCCTCACTTGCCAGTTCTGCCACACCCTGCTCCCAAGGATGACACACCGTTCAAGTAGTTCCAGCACGCAAGGAGCCTTAGAGATGTCCTCACACCTCTCTTTTCCTCACGCCCACACCCAGTCCTCAGCCTCTCAGGTGACCGTTTTCTTCTCTCCATTTACACTACTCTGTCCGTACTCCAAGGTCCTGTCACTTCATGCTTGGGTGGGGGGGTGGTGGTGGCCGAGTCTCCTGCTTAAATTCTTGTCCACGTCGAACACCTACTTAGCTAGTGTGGATTTTTTTTTGATCCTGTTACCACACCCTGGTAAATGAAACCTTTCAATGGCTTTCCATCCCTTGGAGGATAAAGACACTGTCAAGGTGGCTCACATATCCTTTTATGGTCTGCTTTCTAGTCTCCTGTTTAACACAGTACCCATTGTTCCCTGCTCCAGCCTCATCTGGCTTTCAGCCTCTGCTTATCTGCAGTGCCACAGGACTTTTGAACATATTCTTTTAGTGATTGCTGTAATTGTCTCCCTTTCCATCGATCAGCCTTCTCATTCTATAGCTCTCAGCACAACTGCCATCTTCCCACGAACGTCTTCCCGAGTATTCCTGACAATGTCAAACCCCAATTATTGATGCTTCCAGTCGTGGGGGACCCAAAAGGCAGATGAAATATATATTTCATAAATTGATGAAATAGTCACTCCCAATTTTTCATAATATGTTATTTGATTAATTACATATACATTTTTATTTTCTAATTTAAAATAAAATATTTTATTTTTATTTGGCATAATTACACATATTTATGGGTGTAGTGTGACATTACAATGCATTTGTATAACATGTAATAATCAGAAGAAGACAATCAGCCCATTTATTATCTCAGACATTTATCATTCCTTGCACTTGGGACATTCAAAAATCCTATTAGCTATTTAGAACCATACAACTAAATACTGCCAACCATAGTCACCCTACTGTGCTTTGGAAGCCATTCCTTCCATTTATAGCACATCACCCTCAACACGCCTGATGCCATCTGATTCTGGAGCTACACAGAGCCAGGCCTGTAATGCTTGGGTGGAAAAGCTACTTCTGTCCATTTGCCTCCCTATACCTGCTGTCTGCTCTCTCTCCATCTTTCCTTCTTTTCTCATGCTATGGTAAATGCTCTCCTTGCTATTTCTATGGGCTTAGCTTTCTAGATTTCACATGTAAGTGTGGTGTGTACCTGACATATCACTTCTGATCCTTCTAGCTCCATTTCTTGAATGCTGGGATTACAGGTGTGTTCGGGGACTGAACTCAGGGCCTTGTGTATGCTAGGCAAGCACTCTACTGACTGAGCTGCATCTCTGGCCCCCAGAACATTTCATTTGGTTTTGTATAACGAGAGAGAGAGAGAGAGGGAGAGGGAAAGGGAAAGACAGAGAATGTGTGTGAGGGTGTGCCAGAGCCTCTAGCTACTGCAAATGAACTCCAGATGTATGTGCCACCTTGTGAGTCTGGCTTTAAGTGGGTAGTGGAGAATTAAACCTGGGTCCTTAGGCTGTGCAGGCAAATGCCTTAACCACTGAGTCATCGCTCTAACCCTCATTCCTAGTTTTGTGAGGACCCTTTATGCTGTTTGCCAAAATGGTTGGACCAGTTTACAGAATCATCAAGATTGCAGGGGGTCCCCTTTCTCCCCATCCTTGCTAGCTTTGATTATTTTTTTTCCTGGTGGTATTGAGGGTTGAACCGAAAGCATCATATATGCCAGTACACTTCTTAAATCTCTTTGCTTTTATCCTGAATAGGCTTTTAATCCTCAAACTCTCTTCAAGTCAGATGTTTGCAGCTCTGACTGTAACTATCCATACAGCACTTCCACAGACACTCGTTACATCGTATGTCATTCACTAGGGGAAATCTCTCCCAGGAAGCTCTAAATCTCTCCAGCACAGAGGCCTAGGTTGTGCTTTGACACCACTGGGCTCAGGCCAGATTCCTTGCAGAGCAGAAACTCAGGGGGCATTTGTAAATGAGTGGCCGGTGTGCAAGTCTAGCTTTGGCCTGGTTGCTGGCTAGCTGCCTGCCATTTGTGTGTGCTGAAACTCATGTTCTTGTCAGAGTGCTGGTGCCCGAGGAAGAGGGCAGTGGATTCCCACGAGGAGAAAAAGGAAAGAGAAACAGTACACTTTGCACACATGCTCGTGTGCGCGCGCACACACAATTTAAAGGATATTATTAGTCAAATTTATGTGCAGTATTTATTTTTTCTTAGGGTCCCAGTGTAGAGCCTGAGACAGCTTGGATGGTCATGGATAAAGGCTGCGCGCGCGCGCGCACACACACACACACACACACAGTCGTATGCGTGTATTGTTTGGCCGACTCACCTGTGCACCCACATTTTTAATGTTGCAATTAGTAAATGTAGTGCAAGAGATTTACTCCTCAATAAAAGAATGAAGTGGTGGCTGGGTTCTTGCCTTGTGAACCACCACCAGGTGGCGCTGTGCGCTCAGCAATGGGCTTCTCCCCTCCAGGGTCTTTCCCTGCCTATCATTTTTTTTTTAAAAAACAGTTGTCAGTTTATTAAAACATTTTCTCAGTCTCTTTCTAGTCCATAATTTTCCTTAATAAAACAGAGCTTCATCTTCCTTTTTGTGTGTTATTTTTGCAGAGTGACATGGTTGAGGAAGAGTCATGAATAATATTGAGGATGATTCAACGTCTCCCAGCTTTTATTCCTGTACCACTCAGTGAGAAAATAGTACGACAAGAGCATTCCTTTCCCCAATCAGTGTCATAGTAGAAGGTGTCATTTCAGTGCAGTGTCACCGCATTTCAGGAAAGAATGCGTGGCTCAAAGTGCGGAGCAGGGTAGCGGGGCGAGGCCTCCCTTCTCCAGTGGACCCAGGACGGGCTGTGTTCTGGGACTCCGGCCTCAGAACCATCAGCTCACTTGCTTGTGGGCAAGTCTCCTTCGCTAAGCGTCCTCCTAGCTCCAAAGCCATATGATGCTGGAGCGGACATTTTCAGAGGCCTGGGAGGCCTGCAGGAAGGAAGGATGTTAATCGCACCTGGCGCTCCACCGGCCAGGTCTGACCCCCGGAGGCAGGTCTGGAAGCCTGCGCTGGCAGCCCTGGGCTGAGGACCCGGAGATGTCCACCAGAGGGCAGCGTCACCAAGCAGCCCGAGGCTCAGCATCCAGCCCCGCCCAGATCCTGCTGCGTGCTCGCGCGCGTCCCCTGCTCATTTCCCTCCCTCCGGCCACCCCAGCCCTGAGCAGCCGCAAGTGTGGACGTGCTGTTCCACCAGTGTGGCGTCTTTTGAACACAGTGTTGCTATTTAGAGACCTGGGGTCCCCGAGATTCCCGAGGGTTGGTGGGTAACTCATCAGTGGAGCCCTGAGCTGTGCAGGGCAGCTCACGCGGAGCAGTGGACCCACCACACCACTAGGTGGTATCAAACCTGTAGATGGACATTATCATTAAATACTCTAAGCGAAACAGACAGCTTTGTAAGTTGCCCAAGGCCGCGAGCTCTATAGAAAGATAGTTATGACCGGGAACTCTGGAACCATCTATTTAGGTACCTGTAGTCTCTGGGAATCCTGGGGCCGGATGGTCAACGCAGAATCCCATTTGCAGTCCTTAGAAGTGGAGCGACTCAAGCAAGTTTCTGAATGTCTTTTTTGCCTTAGTTTCTCCAGCTGTAAATTGGGGAGATTATCCTCTCCAGTTATCACTTTTGACTCCCGCCACCCATCGGGTTCCTGTGGAGATTCAGCACGGTAATCACAGTAGGCAGCGCTTTCTGCGCCCTCACCCTGTGCCCGGCGCGTCTTAGTCTTTGCATTCCATCTCACCATCTGCCATCCCACAACCACTGTGTGCATGAGTCCTGTCCTACAGTTGGCGGAATACGCTTGGATGCACACGGAGAAATTGAAAGTAGATGTTAATTTTTTTTAAATTTATTTGAGAGAGACATAGAGAGAGACATAGAGAGAGAGAGAGAGAGAGAGAGAGAGAGAGAGAGAGAGAATGGGCACGCCAGGGCCTTCAGCCCCTGAAAACGAACTCCAGACACATGTGCCATCTTGTGCATCTGGCTTACGTGGGTCCTGGGGAATCGAAGATCCTTTGACTGTGCAGGCAAGCGCCTTAAACACTGAGCCATTTCTCCAGTCTGAAAGCAGATATTTAAAAAAATATTTTATTTTTATTTATTTATTTGACAGAGAAAGAGGGAGAGAGAGTGAGAGAATGGGCACGCCAGGGCCTCCAGCCACTGCAAACGAACTCCAGATGTGTGCGCTCCCTTGTGCATCTGGCTTACATGGGTCCTGGGGAATCTGGCTTTGCAGGCAAACGCCTTAACCGCTAAGCAATCCCTCCAGCCCGAAAACAGACATTTTTGTCTCTAGGGTTACTTAGCTCTTCTGATTATCGTCCTTCCTTGGAATAGGTCTGGTGATTGGGAACAAGCACTTAATAAACATCTGCCATCAGTGCTTACGGCTACCAATAACTATTGCTCCTGTCAGGGAGTGACCTGTCCAGATCTTTCTCCTCTTTGGCATGTGTGTGTGTTGTATGTGTACGCGTGTGCATGTCCATATGTGTACAATGCATGTGGAAGCTAGAGGATGATGTTGGGTGTCTTCCACATCTTTCCACTCACTGTGATATTATTTATTTATTTAGTGTGTGTCATAGTGCACGTGTGGTGGTCAGAAGACAATCTCGCATGTTGGTTTTCACCCTCCATCTCGTCTGAGGCAGAGTCTCATTGTTTACCACTATGTTTGCCAGGCTAGCTGGCATGGGAACTTTCTAGGAGATTCTCCCGCCTCTGCCTTCCAACTCACCTGGCGAGCTGGGATTACATGTCGTGAGATTCAGATACTCGTGTTGATGGGGCCAGAGCTTTATCTACTGAGCCATACCCCCAGTTCCATCTTGTTTATTTATTTATCTGAGACAGGGCTTGTTGGACTAGCCAACAACACCCAGGGATCCTTGTGTCTCCACTGCCCCCTTGCTGGGCTTGCAGGCGTGTGCCACCGTGCCTGGCTGTTACGGGAGTGCTGGGGATCTGAGCTCTGATCCTGGTGCTGCACAGTAGGCGCTTTACTAAGTGAGTCCTCTCCCAGCCCCTGTGGCCTTATCATGATGTCTGCATCGCATAATCACAGGCTGTATTGGTATTCTTATTGTCCTTCTATTATTGTGCTGTGGGCTCAGGTGCACTGGTGTTCACTCAGCCTCACCATCCTTCAGACTGACAGGTGGAGGTCACCACAGGCTCCATCTATGACACTCTTCCCTGCTGTCCCCTCTGTGGTTCCATTTCAGAAGCAGCAGCAGGTCATGTCTGAGTGCAGAAGCAGGACGCTGTGTTCCGAAAGTGCTTCCTGCAAGTACAGCTATCAGGCTTCTAGAGTCAAGGTCATGGTTCAAATCTTCTTTCTACTATTTGGAAGTCAGGTGATCCTGAGCCAGTGAGAACTCTCTGAACCTCAGTTTACAAATCCATAAAATGGGGGTGATAATATAACACATTTTTTTGGCATTTAAAAGACAAATTGGACTGGGAACAACATTTCAATGCCTAATAATAAGAAACTTGGCCTACTAGGGTGTAATAAGTTTTACATGCTGCTGCCAACAGTTGGACTTAGTGGGGTTCTGGCTCTAGAGGGAAGATGTCACAAATCTTTGGTTATACTTCATGACAAACTACTTGTGATAGAAAGATCTGAATTGACATCCTCAGTGCTGGTTTTGATGTGGAAATTATCAGCTATTTATTTTTTAAATATATTTTATTTTATTTTTATTTATTTATTTATTTGATAGAGAAAGAGAGAGAGAGAGAGAGAGAGAGAGAGAGAAAGAGAGAGAGAGAGAATGGGCACACCAGGGCCTCCAGCCACTGCAAACAAACTCCAGACATGTGTGCCCCCTTGTGCATCTGGCTAACGAGGGTCCTAGGGAATCGAGCCTGGGTCGTTTGGCTTTGCAGGCAAGCACCTTAACCACTAAGCCATCCCTCCAGCCCAGCCGCTAGTTCTTAATGAGCTGTTCCTTCCAAGCCACCCTCCACAGTGAGCGTCCTGAGGGCAGATGCGCTTCTCCTCACTGTCCAGTATGGCTATTACAGAGGCCATAGGTGTGCTTTTCACTTCTCTAGTAGCCACACTGAGAAGCAAGTAGCTCTCAGCTCAATAATGTTTTATTTCCCTGAGCATATCCAAAAGATTGTCAGTTTCACATGTAATCTGTATAAGAAATACTAACAAGAAATTTTCGCATTCTTTTCCTCACCCTGAATCATTGACACGTAGCATTTACTTTACACTGCAGCTCACATCGTTTGTCTGGCCATGTTCCCAGTGGTCACCGCCGCTGGGATGACAGGCTAATGTGGCAGTAGAGGGCACAGTTAGCTCTTCAAGAACCCCTTACTAGTGACAAATGGCCATCTTTCTAGCCTTATCTAACTTTTACTTAAACATATATTAATTACACAATGATTCACCATTATATTTCTGTACGTGCACTGATGTACTTTGAACATATTCACCCTATTACCTTTTCTTCCTTCCTCCCCCTTTCTTCTCTTTCTCTCTCTCTCTCGTTTACTCGCTTGCTTGCACAGACTCACTATAGCCAAAGCTGACCTGAAGCTTACTCTGCAGCCTAGACTGGCCTCAAACTCATGGTGTATATGTTTGTGTGTTGCATGTATGTATAGGTGCAAGTGCACATGTGCGTGTGGGCCAGAGGTTTACATTGAGTTTATTCCTCAATTGCTCACTATATTTTTTCCTTTTTTTTTTTTTTTGCAATAGGATCACACTCTAGCTCAGGCTGACCTGGTACTCTGTAGCCTAAGGTTGGCCTTAAACTCACAGTTATTGTCCTATCTCTGGCTCCTGAGTGCTGGGATTAAAGGCGTGTGTCACCATGCCTGGCTTTCCATCTTATTCTTGTTTTTAGAGAAAATGAGAGAGCGAGAGAGAGCGAGGCAGAGAAAGAGAGAGAATTGGTGTGCTAGGGCCTCAGCTACTGCAATCGAACTCCAGACGCTTGCACCACCCAGTGGACATGTGCGACCTTGTGCTTTGCCTCACCTTTGTATGTCTGGCTAAGGTGGGATCTAGAGAGTTGAACATGGGTTCTTAGGCTTTGCAGGAAAGCGCCTTAACTGCTAAGCCATCTCTCCAGTCCCCCATGCTATTTTTTTCAAATAGTTTATTTACTCATTTGAGAGAGAGAGAGAGAGGAAGATAGAGAAAAGGGGCTCACCAGGGCCTCTAGCCACTGCAAACAAACTCCAGATGCATTCACCATCATGTGCATCTGGTTTTAGGTGGGTATTAGGGAATCAAACCATCTCCCTAGTGACAGTCCTAGGGCATCTTACAGTCTTTCTTTTGCATCTTTGCAGCTTGGTCCACAAGACCCTCTCTGTCTGCATGACCTTCACATTCTCATTGATTCCTGGTCTCAGCCCCAGGAGGCAGAGACCGCATTGAGGAGGAAACTGAGTCTTGAAACAATTGGGTTCCTTGCCAGCCTGAGCCTTCCAGGTAGCAATGCTGGCTCCGACCCCTGCGCTGAACTCTGCTTTACTGAAGGTGACCTTGTGAAAGGGACGAGGACTACGTGGACTGGAATGGGGATGGGCTGTCAAGGGCAGGAATGAGTGTCTGGTAACAGAGGCATGGAAGAGGCCCAGGGATGGCCTTCAGACAGGGTCCTGGAAGGGAGCTTTCTGAACTGGATAGGGTTGGAGGAGAGAGGTGAAGTGAGCCCTGCTCTTCCCTTCCTCAGGGAGGGTGATAGGGTACATTGTCTCCAGTGCCTGCCTCAGGGTGGAGGGCTCCATTTCCTCCTTGAGATGTGCAGGGCCAGCCTTCCCTCAGGTCCAGCCCCCCTCGCCTGGCCCCTGCACTGATTGCGTCGGTCTTCGCCCCTGGAGGACCCAGCCCCACATCCTCCCATTGTCAGAGCTGATATAGTACCTCATTAATTTAGACACACTGTAAATATTTTTGGAAACATCACTTACTGTCCTCAAGGTTGGTAGGGCTGAGCATGAGCTGGCTGGGGTCTCATCCGCCTCTTCCTGACTGCCTTCCTGCTTCTGCTGTTTCCTGTCCGAGCTGCCTTTCGCCCAAGGCCCTCATCAAGGCTGGACAAAGGCCAGTGGGCTATGAGGAGAAAGGTTTTCTCTGTAGGGATTGTTTTTGGAGGGTGGGAGAGGTATAAAGGGTAGCACAGGGAATGTGGGCAAAGCCCTTCCCTTCCTTGGGCCTCACTTTCCTCCTAGGTGGAGCCCAGTGTGTAGATAGCTAAGTAGCCATAACCTTTTCACCATCAAAGGGCACCTTGCTTCCTTTCCTGTTCTCCCCCAGTGAGCTCTCTTCAGGGAAGGGTTCTGTTTACTCGGCCCCCACGGCTGATTAAATGAGTCCATCTTCTGTATTCATTCATCAAAGGCTGAGGCACCAGAGCTGCGCTGGCTTGCTGAAACCCAAGCTTTAGCTGCTGTGCGTGACATTTAGAAGGTTATCTTGCTAAGGGATGAAGGGAATGTGCCAGTTCCAAAAGATTTCATGGAATACTGATGCGGGCCCCATGCTACTCCCCCCCCCCTCCACCCTATGCCATCTTCTGTGGTCTGTGGTGCTTCAGCTTGGGATCCAGGGACCTCAGTACATGGAGGCCTATAGATCCTAGGAGCTCAGCCTTTAGACAGGTCATCTTAAAGAAGGCCTAGGTCTCTTCTGAGGTCCCATGACCTCCACAGGTTTAGCAGCGCCTTGCTCTGTATGGGTGCTGGGCCAGATATGGAGGCATGGGTAGGCATTGGTGGGTGAGGGCATGGGCAGGGAGGGCAGGGAGATCAAGAAAGGCTTCCAGATGAACTTGGCAAAGGACAGCTTGTTATGTGATTCTGCCATCTAGTGACCTTTTTCCCTTTTGACCTTATTGACTTTAGAAGCTGCTGCCACATCCCCAGAATCATGGTCCATTATTCTTGTGAGTGGATAGGGAAACTGATTCTGTGTGTGTGTGTGTGTGTGTGTGTGTGTGCGTGTGTCACCTCTTTGGGGTTAGAATGCTAGTGACCCCCCTCCCCCAGGTGGCCTCAGTCCATGCTTCCTAAAAGTGCCAGTGTGTTTGTGTCCACTGCATCATTACCCAGATTCCTTTGCTGTGGTGCTTACTGCGGTCTGGTCAATGCGTGAGTGCATTGTGTTTAGACAGCATTCACGCCATGCTACTCTGCCTCACCTCTAGCATGCAGGCAATCACAGTCATGGTCAGAACTGTTCACGCTGTGGTCTCTGCCCCAGACACCCACCCCTCCTGACAGTGACAGACAGTAGTGGAGGGAAGGAGTTAGTAGTCACTGGGACTGGAATTCGGGTTCCCTGAGCCCTGGGCCAGTTCCTTTTCTTGCCTTTGCTGCCCTCAGAAGCTGGAGAGCCTGGAGAGTTGAAATAGCACCAAATGCTGGGATGGGAGGTGGGATGCTGTGTGTGGGATGGGTGGTTCTGTTTAACTGCCTGTGGCAGCTGACCATTTGTTTTTTTCTTTTTTTGTCAGATAAACTGCTAATGTGGAGATGGTGTGTGCCGGGCTGGGGTGGTGATGCAGTTGTGTAGTTGGAGACAGAGATAAAATTAAGGAGTGGGTGGGGTAGCTAAGTTTCATCTTGCCCGCTTCCTTACACCCAGCCCCACCCCCATCACATCACCAGCTGTTAGCGACACAGCTGCGGCTGCCTCTTGGGAAGAAGGCCTTGCCCTCTGCCAGTTCCCAAGCTATGGAATTTAAAGCAGCCCTGTGAAATCAGGGGCTGGAGCAGTGAGCTGGGAGGGAGGAGGTGAGGCGTGAGCGAGGGGCAGACAGGCCAGTCCTTCTGCACTGATGTCCTAGCCCAGGTTCAGAGAAAGGCCGGCTGGGGTCCCAGCAGATGGCTTAAGCTTCACTTTATCCCAAAACTTAGATCCAAATAGCCACTCTTTACTCTAAGCAGGGCATTTTTCCAGAGTCCCAAGTTCGAGACACAGGAGCAAGCATATCCTTCCATACCTGTGAATGTGTGCCCAGTGCACACTCACACCCGCCGCACACAAGCACTTCCGCCCCTGTGAATGTGTGCCCAGTGCGCATTCACACCTGCCGCGCACAAGCACTTCTGCCCCTGTGAATGTGTGCCCAGTGCGCGTTCACACCCGCCGCGCTCAAGCACTTCCGCCCCTGTGAATGTGTGCCCAGTGTGCATTCACACCTGCCGCGCACAAGCACTTCCGCCCCTGTGAATGTGTGCCCAGTGCGCGTTCACACCCGCCGCGCTCAAGGACTTCTGCCCCTGTGAATGTGTGCCCAGTGCGCATTCACACCTGCCGTGCTCAAGCACTTCCGCCCCTGTGAATGTGTGCCCAGTGCACACTCACACCCACTGCACACAAGTGAAGGACTCAGGAACCAGAGGGACGCCATGGCAGGCTTTAGAGTCACCAGTAGGCCTAAATTTCTGTTTCCCGACAAGGATTGAGTAAGAGTTTAACAGTTTCTGAAAAAAACCACAAACTGCTATGCCATACATTCCTATGATCATAAGATAAGTCGCTTAAAGTGTTGCTTAAGTTCCTCAAACACCCATAGCCAATCACAATAAAGGTTACCCAATCTGCTTGGAATCCCCCTAGCCCCCTGCCCACCAGCTTTGCCCACCAGCATCCTAAGCCTATCAGAAAAATACAAGTGCAGTTACTGCTTAAACCAACCAATCATGTAACCATTCCCCTACTTCTCCCTACTTCTTTGTTCAAATCCCTATAAAATACCTGCCCCCCTACCCCACCGCTGTTCAGGGCTCCTGTATGGACCCACTGCAAAGGTGAAGTCAAGAGTCCGAGCTTAAGCGGGAAATAAAGCTCCTTGCCTTTGCATACGTGTTTCATTCTCTTTGGTGGTCACTGGGGGCGCCGAGAACTGGGCATAACACAAGCACTTCCACACCTGTGAATGTGTGTCCAGTGCATATGCACCACCAGCACACACAAGCAAGCACACTCTTCTGTACACTTAGATGTGTTCACCAAGTGCAGTGCAAGCACCTAGGGCCACTCATCCCTCCATGCACACAGAATCCATTCTGCTCACAGCTCCTGCAGATTTCACATCTAAGTGGCCTCACAGCACACAAAGAACTTGCACTCACAAAGTGCACATGTCCAAGCATCACAGGCACAAGGCCAAGGCCACCTCTGCTTTTTAGGTCAGGAGCTGGGTGAGGATGGGGTGGGAGAGACTGTTGAGCCACTGACTCCAGAGATTTCTCAGCAGTCTGGGCTCTTCACAAAGGGCACGGACCAGGCCCAGGGTTCTTTTCTGCCAGAAGCTGTTCATCTTTGGCTCATGGCAATACTCTGAAGAAATCACCTAGGAGAGAGAAGTCCCCCAGGAAACCTGTAGGACAGCCCTGGAGACTCTGGCCAACAGTCCTGCTTTAGCTGCTGGAGGCTAAGTGACCAGATGGCTGCTGCGAGTAGATTATTTTCTTTTTTTCCCCTCAGCTTTAAAACACACACACACACACACACACACACACACACACACACACTATACAGGTTACAGTCTTGTATGAATAGGTTATTTTTGATCAGTTTTGCTAACAGTTGCCCTCACTATTGCAGAGACTAGTCCTGTGGTAAAGACTCACATTTTCACCATCCTTCTGAGCACATTCCTAATACTTGATTCCACCAGACATTTACCAGGCTAAGTTGAGGGGTGGATGAAAGGCAGGTATTTGCCAGCACTAGGGCCTGTCTAGGAGTGCATGGGCAGCTTCTGAGCCCCGAGTCACACCAGGGTGGCCTTCAGCTACTGGTCTGTTTACTAGTCTTTCATCTTCGATGCTGGATGGTGCAGTAAAGGCAGGGATGGACTAGAGCTGAGCTAGGTGAGGAGTGAGCCTGGTTGACTCTGTTCACTTCAGGCTGCCACTGAGAAGGGCACTCAGGCCATCTGGCTTCAACGAGCTCTTGGTTGGAGGTGGGATCTTATCAACACTCAACCTACCCCGACCCAGATCATTGCTCTCTTCCAGCCCATACCCTCAGTTAGCTCTCTCTTCAACTGAAGTCAGAGAATTAAAGAGATGCATCCATATTCTCTCCCATGAGGTCTCCCAGTTCATATCTGGCTTGGGATCCAAGTGCGACAGCTGGAGGTGAGACAGGAACTTGATTTTAAGCACATGGCCAGCTCACTTTCCTCTTCTTTTTGTGTTCTTTCGTTGGATTCTTGGATCTTTCTGGGAGCAACAGGAAAGATCTGGGATCTCAGTGTTGGTCACTGGACTGTCTGGAGCAGGAATTTTTACTCATCATAAGGTTATCCACTATGATCAAATTAGCCAGAGAAAAACTGGCTCTTGCACAAATCTTAGGTCATTTCTGATAAGGAAAGAAATAAGTGGCTGGAAGTTAACCACTTCTGCCCAACTATACCACCAGGTTATACAGAGAGCCATTCTGCCACCTGTATGGCTATTAGACCAACAAGCAGAAACAAGCATGGCATGCCAGTAGTTCCTGCCTATGTGCTGTGAGGTCCATGCCAGCCCCAGCTATGGGTCTGATTGAGGGTGGTGACCACCCATTTTCCAGTCGGCCAAGACTCTTGAGGAAGAACATGTTATCTTTCCTGCTGGCACAAAGCAATTGCTTGTTCTCTTTGGCCATGGCTGGCAAAGAGCAGTTTCTGTATCAAGTCTGTGACACTGTCTTTAAGGGTACAGGCTACTGCCTGGCAGGATTCTTGCTCCTTGTGTAATTGAGAAGGTAGGAGTATTTTTAAGTACAGGGTTTTAATCTTACCTCCAAAGAGCTTATTTAATGTAAATTACAGGTAGCCTAGCACCCTCCTACATTTCTATAATGCTTAACAGGTGGCCATCCCAATTTAAACAGGGTTGGGGGGGCTGGAGAAATGGGTCTGTGGGTAAAGCACTTGCTTGCTGCAACCATGAGGTCACAAGATCCCCAGAATCTATGTAAAAAGTGGGTGTGATGGTGTGCACCTGCAGTCCTGGACTGAACTGGTAAGCTCTAGGTCAGCAAGAGACTGTCTGAAAGAATGAAGCAAAGAGCAACTGATAAGACATCCAGTGTTGAATTCTGGCCTACACACACTCTCTCTCTCTCTCAATCTCTCTCTCACACACACACACTCACGTGGCACATGCACCCCCCCCCCATAAAAAAGAAATGGCTGTATGTTTTTCTTTGGGAGCAAGGTGGTGTAGTTTACAATTTAGGAAGGCTAGAGTTCAAATCCTGGCTATGCTAGTTATTAGATGGGTGAGCAAGTTACTTCATCTCCCCTGTGTCTCAGTTTCCTGGTACTTCAGTTGAAGCTGATGAGAGCATATGCCTCCTAAAATAGTCTTGATGACTGAAAGAGGTAACTAAATGCTTACAGCAATGTCTCGCATCTGATTAACATGCCTAGCACACAATCCTCCTGAAACTTATCGTCTTTCTTGCCCATGGCTAAAGGTCTTAGAAACTCCCAGGACTGTCTTTACTTTCCTCTCCACCTCCCCATTGCACCCTAAGGCTTGGGCCATGCTTGCTCTCATTTCTCTTTCTTTGCATCTTATGTTGTCTCTCATTTATCCTTTACATTTCTCCCACCTTCTATTCTTAGGCAGCTCCTATTTAAAAACCATCTGATGGGGCTGGGAGAGATGGCTCAGCCATTAAGGCACTTACTTAAAAGCCGTCTGAGGATGCTAGGACGTGTTTTATTTATCTTGTCCTGTGTTTTGATATGGGTGTTGCAACCCACGCTGGCCTCCAACTCATGATCCTGCTGTGTCAGCCTCTCAAGTGTTGGAATTACAGGTGTGTACCACCATGCCTAACATTTGTTTTGTTTTTTAAAAGAAATTAATTTTCCAAACTAAAACATTCTGGAAATTTTTCATAAACATTCAGAACGAGACATATATTTTTCATTTATTTATTGGAGAGAGAGAAAGAAGGAGACAGAGAGGGAGGGAGAGAGAGAGACAGAATGGGCATGCCAGGGCCTCCAGCTGCTGTGAAATAACTGCACACACGTGTGCCACCTGGTGCATCTGGCTTACGTGGGTCCTGGGGAATCAAACCTTGGTCCTTAGGTTTTGCAGGCAAATGCCTTAACTGCTAAGTCATCTCTCCAGCCCTGACATATATATTTAAAATTATTTATTTGTATGTGTGTGTGTGTGTGTGTGTGTGTGTGTTTGTGTACATGTCAGGGTCTCTGGCATCTGGAAATGAAGGCCAGATGCTTACACCATTTTGGAATCTGGTTATACATGGGTGTTCTAGAATTGAAGTGTAGCTTGGTCCTTGAAAGCATTTGAGTTTGGGGACTCTGTTTGCAGGTCCTTGTGGTATGTCTTCTGGCACTCTTCTTTACTTGGGTGGCCAAGCCTCATGATTTTAGTCATTCTCATTCCTGTCCAACTGGCCTCTTTCTCCTCTTTCTCTCCCACCTCCCCCGTGCTAAGGATGGAATCCAGGGCTTCACACTCTACTACTGAACTAACCCCTCAGTTCCCTGCCCAAATTTAGGTGGTGTCTCTCACAAAATCTTATCTTATGTAGCCTTCTTCCTTCCTGCTCAGAGGTCCAGGAGAGGTAGTGAGACAAGACTGTGACTACGACGTCCACTCAGTGGCTGCCTTTTTTCTGCCTTCTTTGGCTCAACTTCCTGACCCTATGCAGTCTTATGAGATTTCTGGCCATAGAGAGAACCCTAGG
Organism: Dipus sagitta; assembly: GCA_036346955.1. Classification (NCBI taxonomy): domain Eukaryota; kingdom Metazoa; phylum Chordata; class Mammalia; order Rodentia; family Dipodidae; genus Dipus; species Dipus sagitta. The sequence continues at coordinate 172,424,786 of CM070770.1, forward strand.
ACTGAACTGTGTGTGGAGTATTCCCATGTAGAAATTCATACGCCCTTTCTGGTATATATGGACTCTTCTCATGCAGTGTGGCCATCATCCACTAATAGCAGCCACTCACACTGCCAACCCAGCAAAATTCACCTTGTGACCATGAGCAAGACCCCCTGTTAGACCTCAATTTATCCATAGAATGAATGATCTGCTTAGAGACCACTTTGTGTCCAGGTTTCTTTAACCTTGTGACTCTGGTCTGTCAACACCTTATGTCTTGCCGGTATCTCCTTATACTTGTGGTTGTAAAATACAAAAGTTTCAGAGACAAGGTTTTAGCAAAAGAGTAGGAGGGGGTGGAGGGAGAGGAAGTGGAGAATGAGAGTCCCAGTGTTGTCCCATCTGGGTGGGGGTGGGGTGGGAGAGCAGGCCAGGAGGTCCCACCAGATGCTGGGACCACCCTGTGAAATCTCACACCCTCCTTGCTTCCCTCTGCCGGCTCAAGCTGGACTCTAATCTGCATAATTTGTCCCATTTAGAGGGGAAGGAGGGGGTGAGAATAGAGGGGTGGGATGGAGAAGATGGAGGAGGGAGTGGCCCAAAGGGCAGACATGAGGTGGTAACCAGAGGAAACAGGAGGGGAGAGGCTGGGATGGAGGTGGGTAGGGGTGGGGACAGGAGGAGCAGTAGGCTTGCAGAGCAAAGATAACCATCAGTCCAGCACTGTAGGGGTCAATTTGCCCAGTGGCAAGAAGAAAAAAAAAGTGGGCTGTAACTTAAAGATCTGAAGACTCACAAGTGAGGGAGGGGTGGGCCTAGACGTGGGAGGAGGGATTGACCGAGGAGCTAAGAAGGAGACAGAGACTCAGGAGGGTGCAAGGAAGTGTCTTAGCTGAGTCTGGGGCAAGACTGCAGAGGACAGAGGGAAGCCTGCAGGAGAAAGGCATTCTCTTAGAGCTGAAAGTCCAGACACAGCATCTCCTACATGCTGGGAAGGGCTCTGAGCAGCCTCAAACCTTCTTGGACTCTCAGACTCAAGCCCAAAGCTGAGGGCACTTGCTGAATTGGTGACATAGCCACGGAGCTGGTGTCCCTGGGACTCTGTCCATCTTCTCTCCATTCCCCAGCATGGAAGACGATTTTGACAACTACTATGGGGCAGATAACCAGTCTGAGTGTGATTATGCAGACTGGAGGTCCTCGGGGGCCCTCATTCCTGCCATCTATATGCTGGTCTTCCTCCTGGGCACCACGGGCAATGGCCTGGTGCTCTGGACTGTGTTTCGGAGCAGCCGGGAGAAGAGGCGCTCAGCAGACATCTTCATTGCCAGCCTGGCGGTGGCTGACCTGACCTTCGTGGTGACGCTGCCTTTGTGGGCCACCTACACCTACCGGGAGTACGACTGGCCCTTTGGTACCTTTTCCTGCAAGCTTAGCAGCTACCTCATCTTTGTCAACATGTATGCCAGTGTCTTTTGCCTCACGGGCCTGAGCTTCGACCGTTACCTGGCCATTGTGAGGCCAGTGGCCAATGCTCGGCTGAGGCTGCGGGTCAGCGGGGCGGTGGCCACGGCGGTCCTGTGGGTGCTGGCTGCCCTCCTGGCAGTGCCCGTCATGGTGCTGCGCACGACTGGCAACCTGGAGAACAACACCAAGGTGCAGTGCTACATGGACTACTCCCTGGTGTCCACCACGAGCTCAGAGTGGGCCTGGGAGGTGGGCCTGGGGGTGTCATCCACCACCGTGGGCTTCGTGGTGCCCTTCACCGTCATGCTGACCTGTTACTTCTTCATTGCGCAAACCATCGCCAGCCACTTCCGCAAGGAGCGCTCCGAGGGCCTGAGGAAGCGGCGCAGGCTGCTCAGCATCATTGTGGTGCTGGTGGTGACCTTCGCCTTGTGCTGGATGCCTTACCACCTGGTGAAGACGCTCTACATGCTGGGCAGCCTGCTGCACTGGCCCTGTGACTTTGACCTCTTCCTCATAAACGTCTTCCCCTACTGTACCTGCATCAGCTATGTCAACAGCTGCCTCAACCCCTTCCTCTACGCCTTCTTTGATCCGCGCTTCCGTCAGGCCTGTACCTCCGTGCTCTGCTGCGGCCAGAGCAGGTGTGGGGGCGCCTCCCACAGCAGCAGCGGGGAGAAGTCAGCCAGTTACTCGTCGGGGCACAGCCAGGGGCCTGGCCCCAATATGGGCAAGGGAGGAGAGCAGATGCACGAGAAATCCATTCCCTATAGCCAAGAGACCCTTGTGGTTGACTAGGGCTGGCACCGGAGCGAAGCCTGGGGCCTTGAATAGGATCCTGACTTCATTCTAGCGCTCTGAGAACCCGGTATCATGGCTGCACCTTCTCTGCATCCCACCCTTTTCCTGCTCTCTGACTCTCAGCTCCTCCTCACCCTCCTCTTCCTCTTTATTTTTTCTCCTAAGTCTGTGGCTTTGTAGAAAGAGACTGAGCTCTGCGGGCAGACCTGTGCTCAGCCACTCACTACCTGTGAGTCTAGCCTGCATAAGGCTCTTAGGGGGAAAGTCGTATGAACCCTAAACTGTTGAAGTGTTTGTTTTCCTCCACCCTTTTCTTAGCTCTCTACCCTTCTTTTCTCTCTTTCCTTTCCTTTCCATTTTCCCTCTACCTCTGAAATGTATACTGTTAATCTTCACCTTCTGGCTTCAGCGGGTCCCTTCTCCCAGTCTGTCCTCCATCCCCATTTACCTCCGGTTTTGCAGGGCTTCTAAGGGTTAAGAATTCTCAAGCTTGAAAGACTAACCCTGTAGAGCTCTTATCCTGTTTTCTGAGAGCCAGCGAGGAGTGAGTTGGGGCGGGGGCGGGGGCGGGCTGTGTGTCAGCCAAGAATCAATGCTGCAGCCCAGGAGCCCAGAGCGCTGGGATTGCCCCAAAGCTGACTCAGGTCTCTGTCATCCAGGCACCAGGGCTAGTTTCCCTCCTGTAGGACTTCTGTGATACCAAGTAGGTATGCACCCTACCAATTTCCCACGCCCTTTCTTTATCCCTCTGCCCTCTATGACAATTGGAAGGCAGCAGGGCTGATGAAGCTATGGACACTTCCCTTCCCCTATTATGAATGGGGAACTGGGAAGACAAAACAGAAAGAGAAGGGACGGAGGGTGTCTGTGTTGAGTCTGTATGCTGCTTGACTCCCTGCCCTCCCTGTCTTAGCCTTCCATTTCCTCCAGAACTGCGAACCACAGGTCTTTCTCCCGTCTTTCCTCAACCCCACCATCTCCTGGATTTTTTTTTTTTGGGGTGTTGGTGCTGTTAGTGCCAAGAGTCACTTGACTGGGTGAGGATGTTTGCTTTTTGCCTGTATGCACATGTATAAACATGCACACACTTACAAGAGCATTACGTGAAGGACTTTCATGGATGAATGAACTGGGGCGAGCCCTACCCTCTTTCCGTTGCACCTCTGCTGGTCACGCAGCCCGTTAGGGAAGAAGGGGCATGAAGCAATGTAGAATAGATGTGAGTCTACCCCCACTGGACATGGGGGACTCAGGCGGCTGGTCCGTGCTTTAGGAATGAAGTCTATTTTACATCAAGCTCTTTTTTTTTCTCCAGTTTTCCCAGTAGCGTCTGGCACCCAAGGTTTGGGGGAGTCTTACTGAGCTGGGTCCTGGGTCCTCCTCCAGTTCCACAGTGGGAAGAAGAGGGTGGATAGAGCCTTCCACAGCCCCTCTGCTGGGCCTTCCCTCATGGTTTTGAGCTTGTGAAGATTTTCTTTACCATGCTCCCAGTCTCCAGGTTGTGGTCCTCTTCCCAAGAAGGCGACCTGCTTGCCATGAGGTGAAAGATTCACTGCCTTTTGCTCTCTTCACCATCAGAATGGGAACGTCCTGGCTTCTCTTGCAGCGTGGAGGTGGGCTCACGGATGGGAGCACTTGGGAAGGGCTGATGGCTTGCAGTCTACAATGCCAGAGTCTCAAGGACAAAATTAACAGGGGGGACTTTGTCAGATGGAAATGGTGTACAATTCCGGGTTTTGTTTTGGGAGGACTCTGAAGATGAAAGAGGTGTGGCACAGAGAGAGGAAGAGCCTGGCTAGATGGAAATGGACGTTTCTTTTGGCCATCCCTGGGACAGAGCTCACCCTGGGAGCAGAGGAGGGTGAGAAGAACACAATTCCTCTCAGCTTTGTTTCTGTATCTCGGGACAGTCTTCCACAGAGCCACTTTCTCTGCCCAGGGTTGCCCTCACAGCATCCAGTCTTGGCTGGAGGAAGCATCTTGAAGGCAGGAGGGTGTTCCACAGATTTACAGGAACTCATCTATGGTCTGGGCAGAGAGCAGAGGAGGCTGGCTCTTCTCCCCTCCCCCACTCCTTTTGCAGAATGCCTGCTCCCCATTTCGGGTCCTGTTAGCCACTGTGGTTCATCAAATAAAACTTTTTTTGTGTAATTGTTGTGTCCAAAGCCTCCTTTTGCACAAGTGCCTTGGGATAAGAACAAGAACCTGCGGTTTGCAAATGTTCCAATGGAAGCGGTGTGCTCTGGATGAGGAAGCAGTGGGAATCAAAAGGAAGGAGTAGAGTGGAAAACTGAAAGGGAAGGGAGACTGTGAGCAGGTGCAAAACAAAGATCCCAGGAATAGGAAAGGGTGAAAGCAGGCAAAGGAAATAAAAGGACCGGGGCGCAGCTAAGCCTTGCTCTCTGAAATCCACAGAACCAATGGGCACACATTTCTGAGACATGAGCACAGGTCTGGGGGGAAAACAGCAGCATTTCGTCTCATGGGAATAGACCTGCTTCCTTCCTTCCTTCCTTCCTTCCTTCCTTCCTTCCTTCCTTCCTTCCTTCCATCTCTGTTATTATCTCCTATTGACTCATTCATTCATTCATTCATTCACTCATATTCTTCATTCCATCACTCACTATCACTTGAGTATCCAACCAGCTACAAATTTGAATCCTGTCCTCCAATCCAAGGCCATTCTGGATGCTTTTGAAAATGCCTATTCCTAGGCATCACCCGGGACTAAGGAATAAGATTCTCCTGGATTCACCCTAGATAACAACAAGTTTTAAAAACTACTCACAAATGGTTTTGGGGAAGGCCAAGCTTAGAGATGTCTCATCCAGCTAGTTTTCCTGAGTTAAAGTGAACACAAAAGACCAAACAGCCCGAGACAGAGAAAATTGGCCTTGGGGTGGTCAGCTATTTGGATCAAGAAGAGAGCAGATTGACCCTTTGGGTGGTGGGGGGATTCAATCAGTGTCTTCAAAGAAGATTTTGCAGGGGACATAAAAGCAGTTGCTATAGTAGAACTGATATCTGAGAGAAGCTTACATTTATGAAGTATTACCAGTGTGTTAAACATTTTCTGAGTATTATTTCATTTAATCCTTGCAGCTGTCCTGTGAAAGGGGCATTTTTGCCTCATTTTGGCAATAAGGAAGCTGAGGCTCAGAGAGATTAGGTAGGTCCCTTGACCAAGGGTCACGTATCGTCTCAGAAGAGCCAGGCCTAGAGTCTGATTAATCTGTCAAATTCTCAAAGCTCACATTGTTGACCACGGTGTGCTGTTGCTGCTCCCCAAGTACAGACTGGCAGCACAGGTGAAGGCGCAATCTCCTCTGTGAGGTGCTGGCGTACGTAGAGACTGGGGCAGGACGGGAACTGGGAAGGGACAGTGACAATGCATGAAAGAGAGAGAGACAGTGACAGAGTGAGGAGAGAGTACGTCAGTGGCTACATAGATACAGAGAGATAGATAGAGAATGGAAAGGGAGAGAGAAACAGAGGGACTGAGAGAGCGAGGAGCTTTGTGAGAAGAAGAAACTGGGGCCGGGGTGGGGTGGAGAACAGGGCTTCAGAACCTACTTTTCTTCTTCTTAAATGTGTCAGAGAAAGTCCTTCAGGAGTTTATGACTGTACAAAGGGACGAGTTTTATCTTTTGAACATACTGATGCTATAAAACATTCTCCTGTGAAATTTGAGGTAAGTTATCCAAAACATTATAAAATTAGAGACTTAGTAATTTACTTGCTCACAGCTTTCATTTACTAACTCATATAAGTCCTGAGTTATTTCCATACCAAACACTGGTAAAGATCAAACAGTGAGCAAGACCTGCTGGCAGAGACAGAGCAGTGAGTAATTACAATGGGGGGGGGGAGGGAGAGAATGCAGTGTTTTGAGAGCCCATAATGGGTGCCCCAGAATGAGTCTAGGCAGGGTGTCAGGTGAGATGTCAGAACTTGCCAAGAACCTGCTCTCTCGACTAGGGTGAATGAATAATGCAGGGCGGGGTGGGGTCTTGGGGCAGAAGAAACACCCAGGGTAATGCAGAGTGTATCCTCTCTGAGAAGCTGTCTCATCTCATCCTGGTTTTAGCCACCATGGTATCAATTCTGGTAGGTGGGCTGGTCAGTCACTGAGAAAAGCTTGCCTGAGCCTCATAGCATAGCTGACGTAAGATTAAGGGCTGGGATTAAAATCCTAGCCTCTATATGATTTGAGGGTGGGAACAGAGACTTAAAACATTTTTAAAAATTTTATTTATTCATTTGACAGAGAGAGAGAAAGAGGGAGAGAGAGAGAAAGAGAGTGGGTACACCAGGGCCTCCAGCTGCTGCAAATGAACTTCAGACACATGTGCCACCTCATGCATGTGGTTTATGTGGGTCTTGGGGAATCGAACTTGGGTCCTTTGGTTTTGCAGGCAAGTGCCTTAACTGCTAAACCATCTCCCCAGCCCTTAAAACATTTTAATTTTGGTGACTTCCAGATTTTTCCATTCCTGCTGGCATGAGCTGTCTTCAAGTTATCTGTCATGGCCAGGGCCAGGAAGTCCTGTAATGTGTCTGAGCTTGTTGGAGAGTGATTTGGAGAGGTAGCTGGATCAGTTGGTAAAAGTCTCATCCCAAGAAGCCATGGTGACACCCAGGATGACAGGATCTAGATGTGGCACACTCACCACTGGTGCAGCCCTGCCTGAGCCCCAGGGGAGTTGGAATGCTGCAGGCCCCGAACCTTAGGTTATAGTTCTTCAAGGAGGATCTGAGACATGAGCAGACTCTAGACATTTCTATTTGAAGTTCGTTTGTTGAAATGTCAAAGCAATGCTCATTTTACATCTATTTAGCCTCAGTCCATTTTGTATTGTAATACGAGACTAACATGAAGAAAAGAGATTTATATGGCTTGCTGTCCTCTGAGTCTAAGAACATGATGCTGGCATCTGCTTGGCTCTTTGTGGAGGCTTCATGTTTCACTAATTCACAGTGGAGAAGTGGAAGGGGATAAGCTCACATTAAGAAGGGGCAAAGCACATGGAGTAGCTTTGCTTTCCCTGTAACAACTTGATCTCCCAGTAACTAATCAATCCTACATAATCTAACCTGCCACCATGAGACTTGATCCAGTCTAAAGAGATCTAACCCAGTCGCTTGGGGAAGACATTAATCCATTCATGATGGCAGTATTTCCATGAGTGTCCCAAAGATCTAACCTCCCAGTGCTGCCACATTAAGCCTTGGGAGGTTAAGCCTTGTCCTGGGTTTTGGTGGGATCAACCACATGCCAACCGTACTATAGAAAATTCATTCAGTCAACCTCTATGTAGTGGGTGCTCTGTGCCTAGGACTGTCCTAGGAGCTAGAAGTAACTGCCACATAACAGACACTACCCTGCCTTCCTGGAGCAACTAGAATCTTCTAGCCCTACTTTTTCATTGACAGGTAAATTGATGCCCAGAAAGGGGCATAGGGGAACAACTTACACATAGTCACAGTGGGAAGATGGCAGAGGTGGCATCAGAACTCAGGCCTTTTTACCATCATGCAAGGACATGTTCAGGCTTAGAAAGGAGAGATCTTTTCTTATTGACAATGTGTGGAACAAGCAGAGAGAATCAGACCAAAGAAGAGCCCTTAGCTTGGAAGGGAGAGGTCACAAAGGTGTTTGGTTATCCAAAGTTTTGTTAAACCTTTTGCTTGAGAAGAGTTTTAGATTTATAGAATAAATACTGACAGAGTACAGAGAGTTCTCATACATTCCACACCCAATTTCCTTTATAATTAACATCTTACATTAGCATGGAACATTTGCCACAGTTAACAAGCCATGTTGATACATTACTGTCAGTTAATGTGCAGTCTTTGTCCGGGTTTCCTTGCACTTTTTTCTTTTTACTTGCATATATGTGTGTATGTTTGTGTGCACATATGTGGACACAAGTGTATATGGGTGCATGTGTACATGGTTCTTCCTCAATCTGCTTCATTTTACTGAGGCAGGGCCTCTCACTTGAATCCAGAGCTCACGGATTCCCCTAGCCTTGGGGATTCTACGTCTCTTGTCCCCAAGTGCTGCCATTGTGAGTGGGGTGCCACACCTGCATAGCATTTATGTGGTCACCAAGCCTTGCTGACAAAGTCTTTATCCAACGAGCCATCTTCTCAGCCCCAGTCCTTACATTTTTAAACCTGCTTTTTTTTCCCCCTTTGCCTGTTCCAGAATCCCACATTACAATTCAGTCATCCTGTCTCCTTGGGCTTCTTGTGGTTTTAGTGGTTTAATAGTGACCTTGCTGCCTTTGAGAAATGCTGGCCAGGTATTTTATCCCATGGTACTTTCTAACATTATTATTATTATTGAGAGAATGGGTACGCACATGCCGTGGTACATGTGAGGGGGTCTGAGAAAAACCTTGGCTTGTCTGTTCTTTCTACTTTTCTTGAGACAAGTTCTCCCTTGTTGCTTTTTTATGCAAAAGTTGTGTTTATTAATTTAAATTGTTTTTGTTTTTGATAAACTTACAAGACCATTGTTTTCTGTTTTTGTTTTTCTTTTTTGGCAATTATTATTACTATTACTATCATTATTATCAACATACTTTGTATGTATACATCTCATGTTGGTACCCTCGTTTCCATTGTCCCTGTCCCCACTTTGTTGGGGATACTCCTCAGTGGGGTTGCAGGTATTCCCCATGGGGTTGTGGGTTGATTCAGAGGCTCCTAAGAGCCCATCACTGAAGTAGACTTAAAACTCACCAACCACTGCTCAAGGAATTTTGCAGAAGAGGGGGCAGAAAGATTGTAAGAGCCACAGGTTGAGACATCATGCCCAGAAGCATTCCCTGCCCCCCCCCCAATAACTGACTGCTGCTCCCACAATGCATAATCCCTTGTTGTTTTTCACCATTGTGTGTGCACCAGTCTAGTTGGCCTGTTAGCTTCTAGATTCTTCTGGCTCTGCCATCCATTGCTTTGGGCACGTTGGGATTACAAATATGGGCACTACTTTAAGTTCAGCTTTACTTGGGAATCAAACTCAGGCCAGCAGGCTTGCAATCAAGAACCATTAACAGCTGAGTCATCTCTCCAGCCCTCCATAGTACTCTTTAAACAAATGTCCTCAATTTTCCCTTTGCCAGGCATGTGCTAGGTGATGAGAAGACAACCATGAATAACATACACGTAACTCCTGCTCCTTTGGAATTTTTTTAAAAAAATACATATATTATTAAGTTTAATATAGATATATATAACATTATTGACAGCTTGTATACTTAGAGAAAACAAACCATTTTATTTCCCTCCCCTCCCCCACTTTCCCTTTTATAACTCTGCTCTCTGTCATATCCCCTCCCTCTCTCCATTAGTCGCTCTTTTAATTTAATGTCATCATCTTTTTCTCCTGTTATGAAGGTCTTGTGTAGGTATTGCTAGGCACTGCGAGGTTATGGATATCAAGGCCAATTTCTGTCTGGACAGTTCTTTCTGCCACCTCTTCCACAATGGACCTTGGATGAGCCTTGGAGGGTGTGAGATGGTTCTGTGCTGGACACTCCTCTGTCTCTTCTTTTCAGCACTATGTTGCCTTTTGGGTCATCACAGTGGTCATCACCATCTGAAAAGAGAAGCTTCTCTAACAAGAATTGAGAGTAGCATTAATATATGAATATGAACATTAAGTGTAGTGCCTTCAGGGCAATTTGGTGAGAATAATATATGCATTTATCCACCCAAGAGCAGGCTTTATACCTCTAAGGCTCATGACATTCCCTGCTATAGGTTTTTTTTTTCCTGATTTTTATTAAATTTTTTTTAATTGACAACTTCCATAATTGTAAACAATATCCCACAGTAATTCCCTCCTTCCACCTACTTTCCCCTTCGAAATTCCACTCTCCATTATATCCCTTCCCCCTCTCAATCAGTCTCTCTTTTATTTTGATGTCATGATCTTTTCTTCCTATTACACAAAATGGCCTGGATATCCATGACCTCACAGAGCCTGACACTGCCTACATAAGGCCATAGGCTTTTGATTAGGTTTTCAGTACCAGGCATCTATTCCCTCCCATAGAGTGTGACTTCAGTCCAATTAGAGAGCAGTTGGTTTCCCCAGGGCAGACATGCCACTATTGCACTCATTCAGTCATTTGGCCTGTCTGGCCACACTTGAGGTTTCCATTGTCCACTGTTTTCACCGCTGATGACTTCTGTCTCCCATAACTGCACACAGTGCAGCTTTTTCCAGCTTTCAGTTGGCTGGGCTACAGGGAGAAGCTTTTCTGTTCAGCACCAGCTTGATATTTCAGTGACTTTGCCTCTCAGGCATGTGAAGTTTTCAGCAATAGGGTCTTACCATCTCTTTCTCACGGGAAACCAAGGGCCTTGGCAATAGCCTGCAATGTTTTGGAGGCAACAGGGACCTCCCTGGCCAACAAATTGAAGGTATCCCATCCCTGACACTGAAAATTTTCTAGTAACAATCTATGGCTTCTGGATGTGCCATTATTCAAGAAAGTAGATTTTCATATGTCGTATTCCGAATATCTTGAATTTTGATTGACCTTCCCCCTACCCCAGCCCTTCTTTTATACAATCTCTTCCCCTGACCTCGCTTAGGCCTTTGGAATTTAACAATGAATAACAAAGTGCAGTAAGAGGAGTCATGAGCTGGAGCTAATGCACTGGCTAAAAGCAGGACTTTGCCTTCAGCTTCACCAGAGTTTCAGTGTCTGACATTTTCTTTTCTCCAAAGCCCCCTTCACATTCATTTTTCATGCCTGCATAATTGGAAACTAGGGAACATGAGACAAAGGAATAGCTGTTCAGTGGGCATCTCACCCCATGTTGACCTGCACTTTCTTAATCACATGGCCTATCTCTTGTCTACTTGAGGCAGCTTCTTAGATGTACAATGGATGGATTCATGACACCTGAAAATTAACATACTCCACATAACCAGCACACTGCTACTCCTCAGTCCCACATATCCTGGACGCTAGAAATACGTCGCCAGGAGAGCCCTGATTCAGTAACAGGTCTGAGCTCCTGTTCATCTTTATGCCGGGGCAGCTGCTGTAGAGGGGCTATGCTTACACACTTTTGTATTCCTAGAGCTTGGAATGTAGTAGACACTCAAAGACTGTTTGCTAAAGAAATTGAACAATTGGATAAAGAAAATGCAGGAAAAAAGGATGAAAGAAAACTCAGTTTGTTTTTTAATGACAAATTAGTTTCTCTTTCTTTCCTTCCCTCTTTCTCTCTTTCTTTCTTTCTTTCTTCTTTCTTTCTTTCTTTCTTTCTTTCTTTCTTTCTTTCTTTCTTTCCTTCTTTCTTTTTTCTTCTTTTTCTGATGTACGGTATATAGCTCTAGCCCAGGCTGACCTGGAATTCACTATGTAGTCTCAGACTGGCCTTGAACTCACTGTGATCCTCCTCTATCTGCCTCCTGAGTGCTGGGATTAAAGGAGTGTGCCACCATGCCCAGCTGCAGACAGAATGGGCATGCCAAGGCCTCCAGGGCCTCTAGCCACTGCAAATGGACTCCAGATTCATGTATACTTTGTGCATCTGGCTTTATGTTGGTACTGGGAAATCACACGCTGGTCGTTAGGCTTTGCAGGCAAGTGCCTTAACTGCTGAGCCATCTGTCCAGCCCAAATTAGTTCAGTTTATTTTAAAGAGCCCAGAGAGATGAAGTAAAGCCTAGAATCATAAGAAATATATGGGGGACTGGAGAGATGGCTCATCAGTTAAAGGCCCTTATGCTTGCAAAGCCTGCTGACCCTGGTTCTATTCCCCAGTACTTATGAAAAGCCACGTGCACAAATTGGCACATGCATCTGGAGTTACTTGCAGTGGCTGGAGACCCTGGTGCATCCATACTCACTCTCTCTATCTGCCTCTTTTTCTCTGTCTCTCAAATAAATAAATAAAATATATAAAAATATTCACTTAAAAAAAGAAATGCACAGGGATTGATAAATACTCAGAATTTCTTTCCTTCCTTCCTTTCTTTTTTCTTCCTTCCTTTCTCTCATCTCTCTTGTTTTCTTTCCTTTTTCCTCTTCTCCCCTTTCTTTTGTCATGTGTAGTGTGGGGGTGTGTGTATGTGTGCACATGTGTGTGTACAAGTGCATGTGGAGGGCAGAGATTGATGTCAAGTATCTTCCTCAACTGCTCTTTACCTTGCTCTTTGAGACTAGAGCTTGCTGCTTTGGTTGGTCTAGCTAGTTAGTTTGCTGTCTCTCTTGTCTCCCTAGTGCTGGGATTATAGGCACTTACTGCCATGCTCAGAATTTACATGAGGACCGGGGATCTGAACTCAGGTCTTCATACTTGCTTGGGAAATGTTTTACAGACTAAGCCACCTCCACAGTACCAGAACTCAGATTTCTAATTGGCAGACTTAATTAAACCCTGGTAGTCTTGTCCTTTCGGAGCTACCTCTTGGGAACACAGAGCCAGAACTAAGGACAAGGCGGATCATGTTGTGGAGGCACTTCAGATAATTTCCTCTTTTTTCTTTTCTTCTTCTTTTTATTTATTTATTTATTTACTTATTTGAGAGAGAGAGAGAAAGGGAGAGAGAGGGAATGAATAACAGGGCCTCTAGACACTACAAAAAACTCCAGACACATGCACAACCTTGGCTTTACGTACGTACTGGGGAATTGAACCTGGGTCCTTATGCTTTGCAGGCAAATTCCACTGAGCCATCTCTCCACCCACAAACACTAAAATCTATTCCTTTTTTTTTGTTTGTTGTTTTCAAGGTAGGGTCTCACTCTAGCTAGGGCTGATGTGGAATTCACTATGTAGTCTCAGGGTGACCTCCTACCTCTGCCTCCCAAGTGCTGAGATTAAAGGTGTGTGCCACCCCACCTGGCCAAACACTAAGATCTAACATACAATTTCTACTAGAAGAGAGTCAGATGATATGTTTGATTCTAAGAGAAGTTGTTGAGTAAATGGGAAAAACATCATTTCTTAGAACAAAGTTTCTTTGTTTCCTTGCCTGAAAGATAAAATCAAATATCCACAAGTGTTGAGCAAATGGATGCCAAAAAAAAAAGTCACAAACTTTGCAATATCCAGACTTGCTCCTGTGTTTAGCCCCAGGCCCTCCATTCTGTGCATTTCCTCATGGGCTTTGCCCTCTGTTCCATCACAGAGTACATGATGAAGTAGCTTCTATTAATCCTTGTCATAGGGGTACCAGATAATTTTTTTAAAGTTTATTTATTTATTTGAGTGTGTGTGTGTGAGAGAGAGAGGGGGGGGGGAGGTGGGGGAGAGAGACAGAATTGGTGGGCCAGGGCCTCTGGCCATTGCAAACAAACTCCAGACTCAGGCGCCACGGTGTGCATCTGGCTTATGTGGGTCCTGGGGAATCGGACCTGAGTCCTTTGGCTTTGTAGGCAAACACCTCAACCGCTAAGCCATCTCTCCAGCCCCAGGTAATTTTCTAGTAGGAATCCTCAGATCATGGCTTTGCAGCAGCCAGTTCAGTGTTTACGCTGGAAATTGTGTCTTCTCACTTCCTTGGCTGGGTGATTGTATGCAAGGCTGGTTGGCTTCCTGGGGAAGATAGCAATGTCACCTGCAGCTGAGCCTGAGTCACCCAGCTGCTAGGAATCCATGTTTAGACATTTACTGTTCATGGAGGAAGGACTCTCCCGATAGTGGAGAAGCACTAATAGAAAAGAAAACAAAATGTTGGACTTCCCCCTTGATAAAAACACTCAGGGATAACTTCTCTTCCTGTCCCTGAGAAAAACTGGGCCAGAGTTATGGGCATCCAGGAGGATTTGGCAGCCTCTCTTCTGGGTCTGGACTGCATCCATCAGTTCACGAGGACTTCCTGTATGATGGGGATAAAGTGGCTTCTGGCTTCCCTGTAGGTGTGCCGTGTCTGGTGTCTTTGTGAATGGAAGAATTTAGCAGCAGGACACAGTGACCCAGAGTCTGGGAATTACCACCCCAATGTCCCAGGATTGAAGAACATGAGTGTAACCTTTGCCCTGAGGAAAATGGACACACTAAGGTGGTGGCGAGTGGGTTTCCTGGAAGCCCTCACTCATCCTCGGGATCAGCTGGCAGTGAGCTCTCGAGTGGAGGTGCTGCTAGGCTGTTGGAGCTTCTGGAAGGTGGTGGGATTTTGTGTGCTAATAATAATTTATTTTTATGTTTGAGAAAAGCCACATAGCAATTACCACAGGGATAAATTGAAGGCAGACCTCCAGGCTGGTGGAGGAAGTGGCCTATGATCGTGTCAGGACTGTAGACAGAACAATGTGCTGGCATGAGCAGAAGTCCAGAATTATTGAGCTGGGAAGGATTGTTCCAATCCTTCTATTTCACTAGTGGAGGCAGCGAGGGTCTGGAAGGGTACATGATGTCATGAATGATATTGGTAAATAGTGGTTGGGTTGGTTGACTTGGGTCTTTTGAGTTCCAAGTTGGCCTGCTTTTTTTTTTTTAATTTTAATTTTTTTTTATCTCATCCAGTTGCCTTTTTACTCTCTGATATATGGTTTTGGAAGGGCTACTTAGAATAATAGACAATCATTATGGGGTTGGTGAGTGCAATTTGTGTCAAGATGACTTGAACTGCCTTCAAAACCATGAAGTCTGTGTCTCTAAAGCTCGTTATATTAAGAGTTTGGTGAGATTTAACTTGAATCCCAATTAATTGCTTATTGGGCTATGCCATGTATACAACTGCTTTCGAAAGTTTTGTGTGTGTGTAAGAATCACTGAAGGTTGTTGTTAAAAATACAGATTCTTAGAGCACTGTTGATGTCAAAATAAAAATGCGCTATTCCTTCCTACGTAAAAAAAAAATTCAGCTTCTGACTCCATAGTCCTGGACAGCATGCTGAACATTCTGTTTTTCATGGAACCCCAGCAACGGTAGTAACCGTTGGCCCATGGGCTATACTCAGTGGAACAAAGATCTGGAGCAAGGCTGGAGAGATGGCTTACCAGTTAAGGTGCTCGCCTGTGAAGCCTAAGGACACATGTATGACTCTTCAGGTCCCATATTAGCCAGACACACAAGGTGATGCAAGTGTGCAAGCTTGCACATGCACATAAGATGGTACATATCTGGAGTTTAATTGCAACGCCTGGAGGCCCTGGCATGCCAGTTCTCTCTTTCTCTCTCTCACTCATACTCTCTTTCTCTGATTAAAAAAAAACACAATAAAAGATCTGGGGCAAAACAAGCATAAGTGGGCAACAGCTTTAATCATCTTTAATATAATCTTTAAAATAGAAAATGAAAGTAGTTACTTCATAGAATTGCTCTGAAGGCTACATGAGGATGTTTTCAGTGGCAATCAATAGCTAACAAAATCAAAGTAGTTAACTGGCTTTAATTTTCTTCCATTCTCCATTTTTGCTTCTCTTGTTTCAAGGAAAAGTGATTTAATGAACTCCTTTGCACTTCAGAGGGCTTGGAGGATCTCTGAATTCAAAATGAGGGCTGGTGGAAGAAAGGAATGCTCAACTTGGGGAGTGTGGGGGCTGGTTGGTAATTATCCTTGTATTTAAAATATTTTCTTATTGTGGTTGTAACAAAAAATAAAACTAGAAACATTTGACAGAAGTTTGCATATAAAATTAATCTGGTCAGAAGTTACTTAGAAAAGGAAGATCAAAAATAGTATATTGCATAAATAGCTTAAATTTTAAAATTCACAATCTCCATAGCCTTTCAAATATGTATGCGTGTCAGCTCCTCTGTTTAGGTCAATAGAAAAGGCAGCTTGGTATAATTCCACACTGAAGGTCCGAGGAGGCAAGCTCTTTCCTCAGCAGTGTTTCTTGTAGCTGTCTCCTGGAAAGCCATGGTATCTGTTCAAACCTTACTTCCCTTTCTAACACGAAGAGGTTGAACAATATTGGACAGCAACCGCCTCTAATTTTATTAATTTTACATATATTGTAACAAGTTATACTCTTTTATCCTCTTGCCCCAACTTCTGTTACCCTTGGGGCCCTTCTAGGTGGGATTATGGTATTCACTGTGGGGTCATAAAGACCTCACTCAGTGACTATAGCAACCTCCTTCTTATTGACTTATAAAGAGAAGAGGTTCATTTGGACTTGCAGTTTTAGAGCTTCATGATCAATTGTCTCCATTGTTTGGGCCCCTGGAGAGGCAGAACATCATGGTGGGGCATGTAGCACTTTCACCATGGGCCCAGGAGAAAGAGGGAAAGATGGTGGATCTAGGTCCCACAACGTCCTTCACAGTCATACTTCTAGTAGCTTAAGGGCCTCCCACAAAGAGCCCTTCTCAAGGATTCAATTACCTCCCAACTAAGTCTTTAACACATGGGCATTGAGGGGCATTCAGGATCCAGAAGATGGTTTTTCCTGTTTGATTATAGCCCTAGACCTCAGGATCTTCCCCATGCAGTGCTCTGGGTAGCTGAAGTGGCAAAATACAATTCTGAATGACCATGGATTGGCATTCTATAATTCTGAAAATATCTAATGGATGGAATCTCAGGCATTAGAACTGAAGGTGGTCCTTTGTATTAGTTACTTTTCTTCTTGCTGTGACATAACACCTGACAAAAGAAACTTAATGAAGGCAGGAAGTGTTTATTTTTTTATTTTTATTTTTTAATATTTTTGTTCGTTTTTTTAAATTTATTTGAGAGTGACAGAGAGAGAGAGAGAGAGAGAGAGAGAGAGAGGGAGGGAGAGAGGGAGAGAGAGAGAATGGGCACGCCAGGGCTTCCAGCCACTGCAAACGAACTCCAGACGCTTGCGCCCCCTTGTCCCTTGTGCATCTGGCTAACGTGGGTCCTGGGGAATCGAGCCTCAAACGGTGGTCCTTAGGCTTCACAGGCAAGCGCTTAACTGCTAAGCCATCTCTCCAGCCCAGGAAGTGTTTACTTTGACTCATGGTTTGAGCCTGTAGACAATCATAGCAAGAGAGACATGAAGACATTGTGGTGGAAGAATGAGGCATCTGGTCACACTGCACCCACAGCAAGATTATATACATATACATATACATATACATATACATATACATATACATATACATATACATATATATGTATATATATATATATATGCATATATATATATATATATATATATATATATATAGATAGATAGATAGAGAGAGAGAGAGAGAGAGAGAGAGATAGAAAGTTTTGAAGAACTTGAATTTATTTTGGGGAATGAAAAAGCAAAATTACTAGGTACTGACTCTTCATATGAAATTTGTGCCCATGAGTTGAAAGTGAAATCACTTAGCCAGGTTGTGTGATTTTTCTCTGGCAGCTCTTAGCTGCAAATGGTAGGCACAGAGATGGTGCTGAGCAAATGTTGGAGTTTTGCAAAGTGATGGTGGCAGAGGAAAGAGATTAGAAGGTGTCGTGGCTGTTTGCAAGAATAAAGTAGGACAATTTGTGTAAGGAAGGAAGCTAAGACAGGAGGTGGCTGTGTGGACATGTGAAGGATCAATGGGTGGTCAAGATAAGGAACAAGAAATGTGAGGGGGTAGTAGAGCAAGTGAGCTGGAAGGATGGGAAGTAGAGGTCAGAGAAAAGAATGTGGAAACACAGACTTAAGTCATGTCAAGGCTGTGGTGTGATGGCTGTGTAAGTGGCTGCCTTGGAGTGGGTGAAAAGGTTATTGGGTGGTGGAAGACATTAAGGAACCAGAGCAAGTGGCTGAGTGAGTTGCATGTACAGATGCTGCAGTTTTGGGTTTCTATAGGGAGAAGGTGGTGGGTTTGATTGTCATCAGCGTCTAAAGTCTGCAGAGGAGGAGAAATAATGAAGGGAGTGTTTGCATTGAGGAGTTGGGCAATAGTAGGAAATAGCCAAGATCAGGGCCATGGCCAGTCCACATGACGTCTTATTACAAGTTAGGACAAAATGCCCTTCCTCTAGTAGAAACAGACCAACTCGAGAATGCAGTTTTGGGGCTGCGAGTTGGATTTTTTTGCCTGTATAGGTATGTATATAGTATATGTGTGTGAGCACATGCCTGTATACAGGTGTATGTACACATGTATGCATGTGTGTGTTGAGGCCAAAAGTCAATGTTGGGAGTCTTCCTCAATTGCTCTCTACCTGTTTCTTTGAGACAGGGTCTCTGACTGAATTTAGAGCAAGTTCTAGGGATTCCCTTGTGTCTACCTTTCCCATGCCTGGCTTTTGGGGATCTGAACGTAGGTCCTCACATTTTTGTGGCAAGCATTTTACCCACTGAGCTATCTTCTCAGACCCATAAGCAGAATTTTAGTCCTAGGTGAGCAGCCTCGTTCAGTCCCTAGATTAGCTGACTCCATCAGTGTTGTTGTGCCTGGGCACCATGGCTGAATGGCACTCATGTTACAGAAATCAGCTTTTTGGGAGAAATAGCTTGGAAGGAGCACTGGAGAACAGGTCAGTCCTTGACTTTTATAGGCAGGGAAACTGAGGCCCAGAAAAGAGAAATAACTCGAACATGTGGGAGGTTGGTGATAGCATCAGAAATAGATTCTGCTTTCCTGACTCAGTGCTTTCTGCTGTAGTCTATAATGGAAGCGATGCTTTAGCAAACTTTCCAAAATTATAAATTCAAAAATATGTTGTCCCTCAAAGTCACTTCTGTGGGAGGTGACAGACTTCTTTCTAGTGATGCTACCATTGTTCCAGCAATTTCTGGAAGCTTCTTCTGAGGAATGATCTCAAGAGCCAGTTTCTGAGTCACAAAGACAGTCCACTGCACTGCCAAGGCATTCAATGTATGGGGCAGGGGACCATCACTTTTCTTTGTCTAGTGCTACGTCTCAAAGCCCAGGATGCAACTGGGGAATAAGGACACTTTAGCTTCATTTTACTTTGGTACACATTTATTTTCTGTCCTGTGTGTTCCAGGTCTATGAAGTCCCAGACTGCTGGGGAAGTTAGATAATTCTGTGAGGTATGATCAGTCTGATCATATTTGTCTTGCTGGACTGGCAGGCAGGAGGTTTTCATCCTTTGGGTATCTTCAATGCAAACAATAATACCTCTTCTAGCTATTTATGAAGAAAATAAGTTTGATAAATGATATTAGGTACCTCACAGAATCTCTGAATAATTGGGCTTCAGGAAGGAGCCATCCTTGAATGATCAAGCTCAACTAGGGACCTGCTTGCTTGTATTAATGATGTACTACCTGGACTGGGTTTGGCTTTCCAGATCTTCCACCACTGCTGTCTCTGAGACCTTGGAGACTCTCTGTTTTTTTCCCCCTCCCCTCAGCTAGAAAGCAGATCCCATCCAGCTCTTGGTTCCTCTAGTTGTTTTCTTTTGAAGTGAATTTTCACATGGGCATGAATGGCAAGTGCAGTGTCTGCTGATGACCCAGCCCAGGAGGATGGGAAAGTTGATTCCTGCTCATAACTTGGGAAGTTGTGCTTGGATTGTGGGAAGATTACCTAAAGTTAGGGAGATTTATTTTCACTTTTTATTTTATACATAGTATAACAGGCTATACTCTTTTATCTCCTCACCCCTGCTTCAGTTACCCTGGGGCCCCTCCTCAGTGAGGTTCCAGTATTCACTGTGGGGTCATGAAGGCCTGTCAGTTCCTGTTGGTTACCTGGGGGACTGTACCTCAGGATATTCCTATCTACTCTATGGCTTTTGTAGTCTTTCTGTACCCTCTTCAGCAATGTTCCCTGAGCCATGGGAGGCCTGTTGGTAGTCTGATTTAGTGTTGAGCTCTCTGTAGCTTTGGAATTTTTGCTTTGATAGGTTTTGATTAATCATTGTGTTTTTCACCTTCACCCTGGAGTTGTTTGTCAGGCTAGCAGTAAGATCAGTACTCATGTTGATGCTTCCTGTGCAATTTCTCCTGAGCCCTGGAAGATGTGGTAGAAGTGGCATGTCTCGTGGTGGGCAGTCTTATTTATCTTATTGATAATTTTTTAAAATATAAGTCTTCAGGTAGAGGGCAAGGAAGATGCTTTAAGTAGTAGAAGCTACTATCAAAACCATGGAATGGTGTACTGACCAGTGAGGTTTCTTTTTTTTTTTTTTTTTCTTTTTTGGTTTTTCGAGGTAGAGTCTCACTCTAGCCCAGGCTGACCTGGAATTCACTAGGGAGTCTCAGGGTGGCCTCGAACTCACGGCAATCCTCCTACCTCTGCCTCCCAAGTGCTGGGATTAAAGGCGTGCGCCACCACGCCCAGTGAGGTTTCTTATTGGAAGTGTGTAAACGGGAGGAAAGGCTGAAGGAGTACGTCAGGGCTCAATGAACCTTGCTCAAGGTCTCAACCTGACCTCACCTGGTAAGCATGGGTTGTAGGTGAAAACTTTTAAAGCTGATGACTTATTCTGGAAGGTCAAAACAGCTGCTCTTTTTGGATGATCTAAAGATCTTTGACTTGGAACAACCCTGGACTTTAGAGTTTTCCAAGATGTGCTTTGAGAGGTAAGGATGTCTCCCATTCAGCCTGGGTATATGTATGGTTGGATGTTGTGGACAGCTTCTTATCACCATGACTATTTTAAATAAAAACCATAATAATTCTATTTGTTTAACCACTCTCATTGCACAATTAAATATTTTGCACAAACAATCTCATATCCTTTGAATAACTCTAAATAGAGATAGCATCTTCTCCATTTTGTAGAGGAGGAAACAGAAGCTCTGAAAATGTTGGGCAATTTACTCAGGTCACGTAGCCAGTGTGTGTGGCCATACCAGGATTAAAAATCAAGTTTGCTATGATTGTGAAAGCCATGCTAGTCCCACCACCCACATTCCTGAGTCCCACTGCATAGTTTCTAATTGACATAGAACTTAGGCCATGAAAATACTCTATCTATATTCCTCTATATAACACTGTATCTCTTTCCAAACCTATCTATCTATCTATCTATCTATCTATCTATCTATCTATCTATCTATCTACCTACCTACCTACCTATCTATCACCTATTATCTATCTTTATCTATCTATCTATCACTATTATCTACCCACTTATTCTATCTATCTATCTATCTATCTATCTATCTATCTATCTCTCTATCTCTCTATCTATCTAATCTTAGTTTATATTATCTATCATTCACCTCTCTACTTGTCTATCCTTATATCTATTTAATGGCATATCAGAAATTTTACCTACTGTCTGAAAAGTCTCTCATCTTCCTTTCTCCAAATGTCTGGAAAGTCAGAGGCATTCTCCTTTTTGAACGGGAAGCTGAAATATGGTTAATTTTTATTGGCATAGAAGGTGTTTTGGGGCAAGGGAGTCTTACCTCAGTCATATAGACCCTGAACCAGAGCCTCCTCAGGTCAGGACCCAGAACATAGACTCTTTCAGGAGAAGGAAGTTCAGGGATCTGCACTGCAAGGTGTGAAAGATTCTGTTTCACACTGCAGATCTCTTCAATCTCCCAGGAATACCAGAAATTCCTGTCTTGATTTGTTGAGCAATGGTGTGGTGGGAGGTGGGATACAGATAGCTTTGGACTCAGAGAATTCAGATGGAATGTCAGTCTGTGCTCACTAGTAGATGGACCTTCAGTGGGCTCTAGAATGCCTCTGAGCATCCAAATAGGAATGGTAACTTTACTGCCTGTTTAGAGGCTATTGTCATGGTGTGTGTGTGTGTGTGTGTGTGTGTGTGTGTGTGTGTAGGTCAGAGCAGATTTGGGATGTTGGTTTTTGCCTTCCATATTGTTTGAGACAGAGTCTCCCTAGTTTTGCCACTGAGAACACCAGGCTAGCTGACCCACAAGCTTCTGGATGGTTCTGACCTTGCCTCCTGTTGCTGTAGGTGCATTGGGATTACAGAAGCATGTGCCACTACATCCGACTTAATATGGGTTCTGAGGTTCTGAACTCTGGCCATCAAACTTGTGTAGCAATTTACTTTTAACCACTGACCCACCTCTCTAGCTCTGGTCTCTTCTTTAAACATTTACTTCCTGAGGTTGAAATGTATTCAACCATGGCAGTTATTTTGAAAAGATGGATGAAGTTAGATTGTAATGATATTGTCCATTGTCCATAGAAAGGAACATGAATTTGTATGAGCTTGGGGGTTGGAAGAAGGGAAAAAGAGAAAGAAAAAAAGTAAAGTTGAATACAGTAAATTGTAGAGGATACAGGTCCAGGTCTGCTCATGACAGCAGTCACAGATACAACAGGGTGGACCTTTGATGGTGTGCCCATAAAAGGTTGAATAAAAGCTTCATTAAGCCATAAATACTTTCTGGGATCTAAACACAACCTCTCCTTAAAGGGAAAAATGCTCTCTGGTAGAGAGGTAACTTTATTTGGGTTTCCCTAGGGTAGGCGGTAGCTCACAGAAGACTCCTGGCAGGAAGCTGCTGGTGGCTTCTGGCCAGGCGGGTGTAACCCTCTGACCTTCCCTCTGGTCTTCAGGAACTTCTGTTTCCCTAAGAGGAGGTGAAGGCATGGAGAGAATCAGTAGGAATTTTTCTGGGAAAAAAAAAATTGCCATGCAGGGAACCAAGGTGAGCAGGAGGAGCCCTCTGAGATGGTGAGGCGTGGAGCCTTGGTCGTCCTTCCTGATGGTGGTATTTCATGTGCTTGTTCCTGTGGACATCTTGAAGTCATCGAATAATAAAGGATCTTCAAGTTTTATTTCCCCATTTTTATTTTATGCAGCAAGTTCCCAGAAAAGGCAAGTGGGTTTCTGAGGACCCATTCTGTTTTTTTTTCCCAACCATCTTTCACTGCTGTCCGGTGATATTTTATGATTCATTTATTATAAACTCATCTGGTATTGCTAGTAGTAACATTATATTGCTGATAATGACAAAACCCACAGCAGCAGTGGTAACAGTTGGTTGAAGCCAGACTCTTTCATGCACTTTACCCATGTAGTTGATTTTGTGATTAGCCCCATTTAACAGGATGAGAAAACAGAGGCTCAGAAGGATGACCTAAACTGACAAATAGGAAACAATAGCCAGAAAGCTATAGCTGGGATTTGGACACAGATAGGTGGGACCCAGGCCCTTAGGATTGCTTCACACAGTATGTTTTAGTTAGTTGACAGTGATAGAATTTTACTTCTGCCTTTGTTGTCTGAAGGTACATGTGGGGGTCAAATTGCTTAGTAAATTATTTTCATATGATGATGCTTTTTTTCCCCTCATTTTCCAGCTCTGCTTTCGACTTTGTGCTGAAAAAATAAGCATTTTAGCATTTTATCGATGGGTTCAAAATTTTCATGATTTCATAATTTTAATGAATATGAAAGAACTTGGTAGAGAGACTAAGCATTAATGTTCATATGTAAGCCTCCATGAGCTAAACAATATGCTGATAGAGGACCTGGTTCATGTGGTTTCACCTCTGTCCTGCACACTGAAGGGGCTATAAGGATCAATTCAACTTGTACCAGGCATTGTAATATCTGCTATCTCATAATCTCTGCATCTACCTTGGAGGGAGGTGCTGTTTTATTATGTCCATTGTATAGACTAAACTTAGAGCTATCTTCCTAGGGTAATTGAAATTGGAAGACTCAGGTTAGGGGCTCAGTGGAGGTAGATCCCAAGGCCACTCACCAAGTTTCTAATCTCAGATGTGGGATAAATGATTTAAGTGGCATTCCCTGAGCCAGGGTGAGACCCAGAGGAAGAGAAGGGTCTCTTATTTCTTTCCACTGAGGTGTAGAGAATTGATACAAGTAAGAGATAAAGACTGATTTCATAGTGCTTCCATAGATCTTACCTAAGGTATTGAATTATGGGATTTCAGCCAATGAGCCTCTGTGTTTACCCACCAAGGACCTGCATGCTTATGAATATATAGCCTCCTAAGCAGACTGTGATCTTTGTAAACTAATCCTTAGCTTACCCTATTTACGAAAAATTAAGCTACAAAAAAACCAATGGAATTGTCCACCAGCATTTTAGACCTCCTGCAATGGCTGACAAGAACCATCTGGAAGGCTGCAATCCATCCCAAGGGCAGAGGCTGGATGCTGTCCTTAACCTGGGCCACTCTGGCTTGTTCAACCTCTTCTGGAGTTTTGCCAATAAGACTACTATTTGGAGGACCTGTCTCCAAAATGAATCCATTCCTAGGGGTCTAGGAGTCCAAGCTGGGATCCACTCAAGCAGGAAGTGAAGTGCTTCCATCCATTCATCACTTTCTCACTGTCCTTTGTCCATATAAGCTGGATTGATGGCTTCTTCTGGGGTTTCATGGGGAAGCCTGCATGGCTTCTACTTCCAGTGCACAGCAGCATCTGTTATTCTCCTGTCACCAGGTGCTTACAGAGGCAAGAGACAAGTTTTCAGTCTGTAAGACTTGAGGCAGGGGCCTGAGGGACAGAGTGCTGGGGGCTGCAGACTGCTCAGGGGCAGCAGCTCTCAGAGGTCACCAAAAGAGGATTTACATCCTGGGAATTGGCAGGAGTTATTTTAAGTGCATTACAGGAGCTTTGTTTTCTTAGTGGATGGGGCCCAGCTATCCTGGGGAAGGTGGGGTTGGGAGAGTATGTGTTTGTATATGTGAGTTTGTGCATACATGGTGTAGGCATGTATTTGCATATAAATGCATGATATGTTTGTGTGTGGTTGTGCGAGTATGTAGGTGAGTGTGTACGTGCACTATGTATGTATGTTTAACTATGTGTGGGCATATGTGTTATACATGCATGTAAGCATATTTGGGGGGTGTATGTGTCTATGAATGTGAATGAGAATGTGTGAGTGTATGAGAGTGAATTTGTGTGTGGCTATGTGAATGTGTTTCTGAGTATATATATATATATGGTGTGTGTGTGTGTGTGTGTGTGTGTGTGTGTGTGTGTATTTCTGGCTGCTAGATCAGATGCAGGCTTAACAACAAAATCCCTTTGAAGTGGAAATCAGAAAACTTCACCCTTTTTCCCCTAAACTGGATCCAGGCAGGAGGGGCAAGACATTTATAAGCCATTTTCTCACTTTTACAGAGTCTCCTTCATCCCAAATGGTGGCACAGGGTTCTTATGAGAGACCTCTGGCTGTTAGGGCTCTGTGGTTTCCATGGAAACCATAGAGTCCACTTGATCAGGGACCAGAGGAGGGGTCAGGAGGGAGAGAGCTGGGAAGCTCCAGCCTTGGTATGAGGCTTCATCTACAGACAAAGAAGAGGAACAAAGGCTTGGGGAGGGGCAGGAGGGATGTGCCCAAGATTTATTGGGCCGTTCCCTGTTTCACTGAATTGATTATAGAATAATGGAGCTTTAGGTTGTGGCAGGAGGGGAGAAAGCTGGAGAAGGACCACTGCAGGCTGTGGTCCTGACACCTGAGTAGGATTTCAAGGACCCAGATCCAAAGAAAGAGAGACTGCTCTCCTGGACTCATCACCTGCAGGATAACCCCAAGTCTCCCAGGACTATCACTCAAGGGTCTTTAGTATCTGAGTCAGCCAGAATTGTCCCTGCTCCTGGATTTCCTCCCAGCAGTCCTTGTTGTAGGTTCCTCCAGGGCAGCAACCCTACCTTGCTGACTTCAACATCACCAGTGCTTCTTACCTGAGCTGTATAAATTGATCAAGCATGTATCCTGACTCCAGTAGCTCTAGCCTTGATCCTAACTATGGGCACCATCTGCTCAGCCTGTTTATCCCTCCCTATATGGGTCTTTTCCCTTTTCAGCTTGACTCAAGATTCTATGAAGTTTTCCTAGCCCACATTTATTATCAAGATCTTCAAAGGATGAATATAGTTCCTTAGATTACCAAGTGCATATTAATATCTGGTTTCTCTGAACATCTGCATCTGGTACTTAATCACACCTTGTTTGTTTGCAAAATTTACCCTCTTTACCTCCTGTTGGAAAGGGCATGCAGTTTGGACAAACAATAATACTCACCAGATCTTATTATGTGAGTTTTGCATGCAAAGTGTGCATGCTAAGTCAAAAAGAAGCTCCTGTGGCTTGCCTTGGCCTTGAACATGGCAAAGACATTTCAACTCTAAGAACCTCAGTTTCCTCATCTGGAAATGGGAATGATAAAAAGGTTTCCACATGCTCACCAGCTTGTTCTGAAGATCATAAGTGCTATTTTTCAGAACAAATATGTGCTAGGAAACCTGCTTATAGTAATGTTAGGAGTCCTTTGAGTGAGGGAGCATGTCTTCTAGGTTTTAGGGTCCTCTCTAGGTTCACCTCTGGCACAAATGCTTAGTCATTAAACCAGAAACACCTCAGCATCACCTGACTCCAGATGGGGAATTTAATCTCATGATGTTGGCCCATTAGGACTTGGCAGGTCATTAGGGCATTTGAGGGATTTTCTTAAGGTACTAAATTAATCCACAAGTGTCAGTGGTCACTAAAACATTGCAATTATCAAGAGAAATTTAGGGGTTAGAGAGATGGCTCATCATTTAAAGCACTTGCCTACAGAGTCTAATGACCTGGGGTTTCATTACCCAGTACCCATGTAAAGCCAGATGCACATGCATCTGGAGTTTGTTTGCAGTGGCTGTAGGTCCTGGCATGCCTATTATTTCTCTCTGTCTCCTTTCTACCACTCTCTGCTTGCAAATACATAAATAAAAGTTAAAAAAAAAACTGTAAAAAAAAGGAGACATTTAGGAAACGGGTGAAAGAAAGACGAAGTTATTCTAGGGAACGAGCATAGGGAAGCTACCTTCTGTAGGTCACTGGCTTTGTTTGTCCATCATGTCTTGTGGGTGTCACTATCTCTGCTTTGGGGTGAAGCCACCAGAAGTAATGGTTTGCCTTGCTTAGACTCAGATTTCCACTGCAGCTTTCTATGACCTCCCTGCTCCTAGTCTGAGGTCCCTTCGTCCTAATGGAGCTGAAGTAAGATACCCTTTGACAGTGTTGCTGTGTTTCCAAGGAAGAAAAAGTCAATAGCTGTGGTGACTGCATGGAAACATTTGGTTGGGAAGCACAGCTTGCCACTCAGGAGTAAGCTCACACCAGGGAGATGAAATCCAATCAGGCTTCCTGTGTTGTTGTCTGGGTGGTCTGCTCCTAGCACTTCTGCCTGTCCATTTAGCTCACAAACATCCATCACCTTTAGGAGCTTGTGGTTGGGAGGAGCAGGGAGTATTGTGGGGGAGGGGGGACCCCTGGTCATTAGGACAGCTGCCTTCCTAGCTTTTCCTTCTAGTTCTTTAAGGTTCCTAGGGGCAGGGGTGAGTTTGATTAAAAGTTGTCTGTCAGGATGTGCCTGCCAGGTGCCCGGTGACCTCGGTGGCTGTTTAATATCCAGCAATACAATATCAGTCACAACCTTTGCCCTGTCTGCACCATTGGAGGATGGGGCTTATTTTGAAGAGGAAATCATCTTTTAAATAGAAGCCAGCCACTTCAGCCTGCCTCCCCACCCCGCTTTTCCTGCCACTTCAAGCTTCCTTTTGGAAGCTTGGAGATAGATGGGTGTTTTTCTTCTTCAGCTGAGCCAAGAAAGGGGCCAGGTGGGAGACTTAACGAAGGGAACAGGCCATAGGGACCAATTGTCTTGGAGCCCATGAAAACAGTTTGATTTCCTAGGAAATTTTTCAGAGACACCCCCTCATTTTTATGAAGCAAGGAGGATTCTTCTTGTTTTCATTTTTCAGTGTCTACTGTTATCTAGATGGCCAGTAAGTACCTCAAATAGACTGTGGCCCAGTAGCTACTTATCACACAAGGCTGTGCAAATTCACATGTATATGTCATAAAATACAACATTACATTTTTAGTTCTTCGGTAACATTGGTACGTTTCTACTTAAAAATTTATTTATTATTTTACAATCTCATATATGTACATAATGTATTTTGGTCATATTCACATCTACCATGATTACACTCTTTTATCCCTTTTCTACTGAACCTCCTCTCTTCCCAGCTAGTTTCCCTTCTACTTTAGCTCTGTCTTCGTTTTCTTTTCTCTTTTTTTTTGTGAGTCACTGCATATAATTAGGGTTGCTTACATGAGCATGGGTGAAGGTTTACTTACTGGGAAACTTACTAGGGGCTACATCACTGAAGAAAAATGTCTCCCTTCTCCCAGAAACCATTAACTGGAGCATTGGCACATTTTAGTAGCTAATTGTGGCTGGTGCTCACCACATTGGTCAGAGGTAACACAGGACATTTTAGACAGTGTTGGCTTGAGAGAAGTGGTTCTCTATACTGGTTACACATGGGAGTCACCTGCATGCTTATGTTGAGTCCTGATTTCTACTAGGTTCATTCCCAAGAGTATAAGTTCACGGGTCTGGAGGGAAAGCCTGGCATTAGGAGTTTACTAAAGTTCATCCAGGTGATTCTCATGAGTAGCCAGTACCGGTTCCCCAGGTTCCAATTTATCTCATTATAAGGTAAATAATTATGTGGAATTTCTGAAATAGGGATTGCTATGACCCTTCCCTAAGAATTCAGATTCGCAATGTCTGGGGAAGGTCTCAGAAATCTGCTTTTTTTTTTTTTTTTTTAGTTTTTCGAGGTAGGGTCTCACTTTGGTTCAGGCTGACCTGGAATTCACTATGTAGTCTCAGGGTGGCCTCGAACTCTTGGTGATCCTCCTACCTCTGCCTCCGAGTGCTGGGATTAAAGGCGTGTGCCACCACGCCAGGCTAGAAATCTGCTTTTATAAGCACAACAAGTAATCCTTTGGGTCAAATAAATTTGGGAAACATTTAGGTAGACTAGAGATAAGAGAATCGGGTGCCTAACTGGCCACATATTATGTTGGGGCTGTAGTCACAAGTCTTCAATGACTGCAAGAGTCTTATAAGGTGGTCTTATTTAATTCTATGAGTCAGCAAAGTAGAAATTCAAGAATTCTAAGCCACTCCTCTCAGACAGCAAATGATGGCACTGGTCTTTGGATTTGAGCTGGGTGTTTAGGAGAATAAGCTCTTGTGTTCAAATCATACCACCAAGTGTGTGGGAATGTGGGCAACCCACTAAATTCTCACAGTTGATACTTTTGTATGTGCATATGTGGTATGTGGTGTGTGTGTGTGTGTGTGTGTGCATGCAGCTATGTGAAGAGGCCAGAGGGGAACATTGGATGTCCTCCTATATCACTCATCCATATATTTCCTTGAGATGGAGTCCCTCTCTGAAGCCAGAGCTGAAGTTTTCACACATCCCAGTGAGTTTCTGCTCTCCACAGGACTGGAATTACAGGCATGTGTGGCCTTGCTCAGCTGTTTATGTGGGTGCTGGGGAATTGATCTCAGATAGTCTGAGACTCCTATGCTTGTATGGGAAGCACTATTAACCACTGAGCCATCTCTGCAGCTCCAGTTTCCTTCATCTTAAAGTGAGAATCATAAGGGTATCTACATCCTAGGGATGTGGTGGTAACTGAAGAGCTATAGGTAAAGGACTCTATATGGTCTTACAGGCATCAGATATGTGCCATTTATGTTTGCAAAGAAAATAGGAATAAAGACAATGCTATTACAGGTAGGTTTGTTTTTTTCCACCAGGTCCTTATTCTGAGAAAATACTTTTTATTTAATATTTATTTATTTATTTTCTTTTTGTTTTTTCGAGGTAGGGTTTCACTCTAGCCCAGGCTGACCTGGAATTCACTTTGCAGTCTCAGGGTGGCCTTGGACTCATGGTGATCCTCCTACTTCTGCCTCCCGAGTGCTGGGATTAAAGGCATGAACCACCACGCCTGGCCTATTTTTATTTATTTTGATAGAGAGAGAAAGAAAGAGAGAGAGAGAGAGAGAGAGAGAGAGAGAGAGAGAGAGAGAGAGAGAATGGGCATGCCAAGGCCTCCCAGCCACTGCAAACGAACTCCAGACGCATGCACCCCGTTGTGTGTCTGGGGAATAGAACCAACATCCTTTGGTTTTGCAGGCAAATGCTTTAACCGCTAACCAATCCCTCCATCCTGAGGACATTTATTTTTTATTGTGAATTTTAATACATGAACATACTGTACTGGACACACTGTCCTATTACCCTCTTCCTGCACCTTATTCCATTGAACATTCTTGTCTTTCCAGGTAGTCCTTGTCTGTTTGAGATCACATTCTGTTTGTCCTCCTCTCTCTACTATGCTAAAATATTGATGGGCTCAGAATTGTTCAGGTCTTGTGGGGGTAAAAACAACCACTGTGAAATGAATGCATCGGTCAATTTACATCTGGATGGCAGTCTCCAAAAGTACTCCTTTCCACTCTGTGGTGTTTACATTCTTTCTGCCTCCTCTTCTGCAATATTCCCCAAGTCTTTGAGAGTGTGACAGAGATGTCTTGTTTAGTGTTTAACCTCTTATTTTCAGCTTTGTTTGGTTTTGAGTTTCCTCAGTGCCTATGGCCATCTCCATTAGGAAGCTCCTCTGGCTAGCA
Organism: Dipus sagitta; assembly: GCA_036346955.1. NCBI lineage: Eukaryota > Metazoa > Chordata > Mammalia > Rodentia > Dipodidae > Dipus > Dipus sagitta. The sequence continues at coordinate 172,455,351 of CM070770.1, forward strand.
GTGAGAACAACACTCATATTCCTTTCTTTAAAAAATATTTTACTGGGCTGGAGAGATGGCTTAGAGGTCAAGGTACTTGCCTGCAAAGCCAAAAGACCCAGGTTTGATTCCCCAGAACCCACATAAGCCAGATGCACAAGGTGGCACATGTGCCATGAGTTTGTTTGCAGTGGCTGGTGGCCCTGGCCCACCCATTCTCTCTGTCTCTCAAAAAATTTTTTAATTATTTTATTTTATTTATTTATACTTGAGAGAGAGAAAACACTCATGATGCTTTGTAACAAAATACCAGCTGCCATTTACCAAGAGTAAATGCACTGTATTGTGTTTACATACTAGTGTGTTTAATCCCTTCAGTAAACAAAGGAGGCAGATATTCTCTCTCTTCAATACACATGCCAATTAATTCACGTAGAATTTTGGTGTCATTAAAATACATCCTAACCTGTGGTCTCATAACTAGTAACTGGCCCCCAAACTGTCACCCTAAGACATCACCCAAACAGGAAAAAGAAAAAAAATCCATATAACAGAATAGGACTTCTTTTTTTTTCAGAATATGACTTTTTGTATGTTTCATTTTATTATAAGTTTTTGTTTTTTGCATGTACATGCCATATCTGCAAGTGTTTACGTGTGTGGGTACACGTGTGTATATAGGTGTTTGTGTGTGTATGTGTGTGCGCAGAGGCCAGAGGTCAATGTTGGGTGTCTCCTCAATCACTCTCCACTGTGCCTTTTGTGACAGGTGAGCCCAGAGCTCACTGATTCTGCTTCTCCAGCTATCTGGCTTTCCCTGAGGATCCCTGATCTCCATGTCTTCAGTGCTGGTGTTATAGGTGTAAACCACCATGCATGACATTTACGTGGGTAAATTCAGGTCATCACACTTATGTGACGAGTATTTTGCTGACTGAGCCTTCTTCATGAAGCCCTATGCCTCATTTTATATGGCACTTTCTTTTGTGGAACCACTGCACTAGTGGCCCCTGGAAGGTGTTATTACCCAGCAAGTAGCATGTTGAAGACACTGTGGTCTTTTGAAGGTCACATTTTGTCTTTGTCCCACCCAGCATCTCTCAAGAGAAATTCAACTTGTTACTCTCAAGTTTTGATTGTTCTTGTCTTTCATCTGCGCAGTCCCATGAGTGACAAGGAGCCAACTGCTTCTCCCTCCATGGGTGGAAATGCTGGGATTTAGTTAAGGCCTGAGCAAACACAAGATGGGTGTTATCTCAGCTTCCCATCTCAGTTCTAGCTCTTTCCCAGGAAGGAGGGAAGATCCTGTGGCCTCTAGATTCCTTTAGGGCCATGCTTACTCTTGGGAAGGCCTTGTTTCCTTAGCTCACTGCGGTTCTTCACTTACACAGCTTGTGGGCAGGCAGGCAGCAAGGGACTGGTGTATGAGAAGGGTACTAGAGTCAGGCAGACGTGCACACAGCCTTTTTGTCTTTTCTTCTTGCTGTTTGACCTTGGGCACACGAAAAAATTATTTTCATTATTATTTATTTTTTTGAGAAAGGGTCTTGCTGCGTCCTAGGTTGGCCTTGAGTTCATATTCATCTTCCTCAGACAGAATTTCTCACATGCACCACCATACCCAGGTACTTAAATCTCTCTAAGCCTCAGCTTGCTACCCTACAAAACTGCAGAAAATAATAAGACCTACCCTACATGGTTGTTGGGAGGGTTGGATAAATCCATGAGCAACAACACCTCAATGCATAGACAGTCAAATGGGAGCCACCTGTGACCGCCCTCATCAGCCAGCCACGTGCAGGAGCCAAGGGTGGAAGGAGAAACTGTCCTGATCTGCCTGGAGGTGCCTTGGGCTTTTTTCTCTCAGTGTTGACTGGGGACAGAGGAAAAGCGGGGGAGGGGTGGGTGGACCTGGAGAAAGGACACAGGACCTTACATGAGCTCAGGAAAGCCCATCTCCTGACAATAACAGCCCTGCACTCTACAATAACATCCTGTTAGAAGAAGAAGGGACAGGATACTGCTGGGGGTGGGAGCGTGTGGCAGCCCCATTGCTAGACTCCCCTGCCCATTGGGCTCTTAGTCCTGAGGAGGCTAAGGAAGTAGCAGCCAGGGATCACAGGAGGATGAAGACTTCCTCTTCAACATGTGTCCTGGAAGATATGGAGGCTGACTCCTAGATCCCTTCCATAGATTGTTGGAGCTTTTCCCATTGCTCAGGCCGCCCCCCACTGGCCCTGCTGTGGCTATAGCTGTCTACTGGGTCCATGTTCAGCAGCTTCTGCGGTCCCACTGGGTCAAGCAGTAGGACAAGTGAAAAGGAGTGGTCCTTATCTGCTAACCAAATCTTCCCCACAGTATTTGCTGAAGTGTTGATGAGAGATTGGCAGTAAAAACACAGTGATGATGGATAAAGATGAGCTCAGACCCTGCGGAGCTCACAGAGATTATATGCAAATGCAGTGAGCTCAACAGCAGTCCAGGAGCCCCAAGTGCTTTGGAGGGTGCATGGGGAGTGGGAGATCACTAGGGAAGACTTCCTGGAGGAGGAGGATGGACATTCAGCAAAAGTATGAGCAGGAGTTGATTAGTTGGGATAGGCAGTTGGTGGGGAGCAGCCTCCAGTGAGAAATGGCAAGTAGGTGAGAAGAGCTGGAGAACGCTAAGTGAAGGGGTGGAGCTCAACTCTTACAATCTGTGGCCTGAGAGTAAGCCAGAGTCTGGGGCTTTGAAGACCACATTCAGAAGGATGAACTCATCTGAAGGGTAGTGCGAAATGGGAAGTGGCACAATCTGATTTGTGGTTTGAATCCTGCAAGCTTCTTCTCCTCAATGAATAGACCTCAAGGACCTGCTCAGCTTCCAAGTCAGAGAGTTCTAAGGAGACTTCTAGTTGGGGTCAGAGTCCAGGGAACTGGAGCAGAAGTGTGCATGAGATGCAGAGGAGCAAGTGTCAGACCCCTAGCTCTGCCAGTCATTCACAGGGTGTCCTGGGAATGTCACTTTTGCCCTATAGAAATCAGGTATAATGTTTTCCAAGGCACAAACAGAAAATCTAGAAACAGATGGACCCTAATTGCCTTTTCAGATAATACATTTTTGATCCAAACATAAGATCGCTCTCCATCTGCAAGAAGCTGATGATCTGGGATTGAATAACCAAATGATAGCATGCTTGGTAAATCCAAGCAGACTCTTAGAAACACTTAGGTGGGGCAAAGGGTAGAGAGAGGGGCTATAACCTGCATTTCTCATCAAGTCTAGGACTGGATAGGATTAGGCTCTACAGCTGGTGGGGAGAGGACACAGCAACTGACATCTCTTTCCCCTGGAAGAATCCTGAGATCTTACTTTGGGGATCCTCCTTAAAAGGGGGTAATCATCATGCCCAGAGGTCCATGGAGGCCCTGGCCCATGGAATAATAGCTAAGGCCTGTCCCTAAAGTGCCTCTTCTAGGGAATATATCAGCTCAGTGTAAGAGACCTGCATTATATTTCTGGCTTCTCCAGTAAATGAAGTGTCTGTGTCTTCAGGGTCATGCAGTGTTTCCTCTATAGGAGTTAGTATTCTCAAATATAAAATGACCGTCTTCCCTTTCCCCAAGTAAGTTTTCTAGGCATTGGACGCTGGGGATAGAAGATGATAAATTACAAAAGATTAGGTAACTTTTGTTGGGCAACGCATAGCCTGGTCAAGGAGACAGATGTAGAAACACACAGTTGTCCACCAAGCTAAAGGATTGCCCAGGGGGTTTAGAGGCACAGATGTAGGGCTGTCAGTGTGGCTGGGGAGGTGCAGGAAATCATCCTGGAAGAGGAGGCTACATTTATACTTCAATGATCAGTGCTTTCATTGGGCGTCAGGGCTTAGGAGAAAATGCACTTTAGGTATTTCCCATGAAGGATCTATCTAAGTCACCTTGTCTTTCCATGCATAAACACGGGATCACCTCACCATCCAGTCTGTTATCCTGGATCCCATACTTTGTGCTGCCTCCTGACTGGGAGGTAGCAGGCAACTGAGAGCTATAGGATGGACTTTTGTGCACCCTCTGCTGGAGTGAACCTCAAATACAGCTTACAGTTGACTTCAAATCACATACTTACCTTGGGCAGGGCTCTCTAGACATCAGTTGGATGTCCTCTGGGAAGCTTCAATGGTTAGATCAGTGCATGTTAGTGTTGGTGTTTGCCAGAGTTTGTTGGAAGAGATGCCATCCTGATTGTAAGGCTTCCTAAGGGCAGCACATACAGCCCTATCTGCCCATCTTGGGTATATTTATGAAGTGCAGATGACAGGGTGAGGAGAAGAGAAAACAAATGTCTCGTCACAGAATGCACACACAGAAATGAGTGAGAATGCTTTGCAGGAAATGGTATTATGGGAGATTCTAACTTGGGAATATGAGCTAGCCTAGCAAGTTCCAGGGAGTATTCCTGAGCATGTAAGACCAAGGGAAGGATGATAGCCCCATGCTGGTTCTGGGAGTTACAGGTCAGTGCCCACTAAGAAAATGAGGAAAAAGACAACTAATATACAAGAGTTAGAGATAAGAGAGAGAGAGAGAGGGAGAGGGGAAGTGAGGGAGGGAAGATGTAGAAGATTAAGGTTAGTCTTGATTTTACCCTCTCCAGTGTCTTGTGGGTCAGGTGTTCCCTGTAAGGGCCTGGTGAAGGATCAGCCATTTGGTCTGTCTTTTAGTAAGCAGAAAATTATGGTACCATTGCCGTTTGGGTCTGGATTTGTGTTTCCCACCTCTTTGATGCCCTCCCCTCCCTCCCCTTCCATCCTAGTGTTTAGTCTAGGAGATGCTTGCTGGGTATGTAAGGTATCTTGGGTAGATTCAGGTTAGGTGCTGTAGATGAGTGAGACTATGTGGCGATTTTTTTTTCTGTGATTGGGTAAGTTCACTGAGAATGGGCTAACTCCGCAATGCCTCAATAAGGAGGGACCAAGGGGTGGGGGTAGGTCACGGATGAGCCTAATAATGGTACCAAGCTGACTGTATTTGCTGAATACAAAACTAACTAATAAAGAAAAAAAAAAAAAAGACCAAGGGAAGGGAAGAAACCCACTAACTGAAGGGTGAGATGGCATAGAGAGGGAACAGATCAGTACTCCAGGCAAAGGAATGACATGAACAAAGATTAGGGCCAGACACCCTTGTCCATTGTGGAAGCAAAAGAAAGCCAGGTGACTTGTGTGCAGAAAGGGAAGTTGTGACATGATGTAGAGTTCTTGGCCCTGGTTAGCTCTGTGGATTCTCCAGGCTGCATTAAGGCCTTTGTTCTTTTTCTTAGAAACAATGGGAACCTACCAGTTGGGAGGAGAGAGAGATAGAGCGAGCAAGAGAGTATGCCAGAGCTTTTTGTCACTGCAAATGAACTCCTGATGCATGTTCCACTTTGTGCATTTGGCTTTATGTGGAAATGGGGAATTGAAACCAGGCTGTCAGGCTTTGCAAGCAAATGTCTTTATTTGCCTAGCCATCTCTCCAGCCCCAGAATATTTTTTCAAAGAAATGATACCCTGTGTGTCTTTGGGAGAATGGATGGGGGAGGAGGCAGTGGATGCTAATGGACCTGTTAGGAGGAGATTGTTATGGTACAGGTGGGAGATGAACATATGTTTAACTAACAAGCGGCATACAGATGCTAGGATGGGGCCAGTTTTTAAGGGACAGGATTTGATTATAAGGTGCATGCAGGTGATAAGGGAGAGGGTATGCCAAGGATATTTCTTTGTTTTTGAGAGGACAGAGTTGTGGAAATCTCAGAGATCATCTGGTCTACCTCCCTCATCTAAGGATACTGAGGCCCTGAAATAAGGAGGTACTTTCCCGTGCTGGCAGTGCAAGGCAGTATCAGAGCCAAGTCATCTTTTACATTAGGAGCACAGAATCATTAAGAGGTAGAGAAGGAAGTAACCTTAAAAATCATCTAGTCTAATTCATACATAATTTTATAGATAAGGAAACTGAGGGCAAAGGCGTCAGCCAAAGGCCACCCAGAGAGTTAATTAATTAATCAGTGGAATCGTTTGAGCATATATAAACATAGGTCTGTTGACCCTTAGATAGTGGGACATGTGTTTGTTCAGGAGGCAGATAACTTGGCAGAAATCCCTCCAAATGCTTTCCCAAGCATCCTTATACTGGCTGGCTGGCTTCTCTCTGGGCTGGCTGCCTGGGGTTAGGGACTCCAGATGTCTGGGGCTACAGAGGCCAGCTGGATTTTCCCATGTCACAAGCTCCCAGTGCTTTGGCTCAGGGTATCAGCAGCTATGGGTGGGGGGAGTAGAAAGTGGCTGAACTAGGAATGCCAACTTGTTCTTTTGCCATTAGGTTTACTGAAAGACTGAAAGTGTTGCTCTCCTTTAGTACCCCTTTTGGTTGTACAGAGGGCAACAGCTAGAGCTAGTGCTTGCATTTGCTAGTTTGTGCTCAAGGACTGGGACAGTCTCTTTAGACCCAAATGTAGTGGTAGGGTCTGACAGATGTTATCAAATACTGTGCTGATTGCAGATGTGAATGATCTCTTGGGAATATGATAATTTAGAGGCCAACATATTGTAATTTTCATTTCTTTTATTTTTTTGAGAAAAATAAGCAGAACATTTGAAATTGATGTTTCATTAGGGCGATCCAGAATATGTAAATGTATTGTGACCTGGTTTTGTTCCTTAGAGACTCAGTGCTCTGGAGCTGTCCCTTTGAGCCCCCAGGAATCGTCAGGAAAGGAGAAAAAGCCACCAGTTTGGGGTGGCTCAGAAGGTTGGGAAAGCTATGCTAAGTGGGATTGCATGGGATCTTCGAAATCATTCATGTAGCCAGGAGCACAACTGTATCCTGAATTTAACACTTACTGCCTGTGTGACACTGGAGTTCACCTCTCTGAGCCTCAATTTCTTGTTTGGTTCAGTGGGAGGGAGGATCCTAATTTTCTAGTGCCACTGTGAGTATGAAATGAGGCAATGGATGAAAGCACTTGATATATTATCTAGTATAGATAAAAGTGTTCAAATTGCTATCTTTCACTGCAGAACTCTCAAATCAGCCAAGACTGAGTCAGATTGATTGAGATCAACAGAACCTTTATCTTCAGCTCTGGACACTCCTAGGTATTTCTTGGGGTCCATTGTCATGACAACGGGTTGGTAGAATGGTGGGGAAGCTGATAGGGGAAACCAAACAGCCAGAACATTGCCCAGCCTGCTGGCGCCACATCTAGAGAGGCAGCTGCCTGATTAACAATGTCTGTTTGTTTCCAATGGCCTCATTTCAGGCTACTCTGTGAAGCTTCTTGCTAGAGAAGAGATGGAGCCTCCCTCAGTGGGATGAGCCAGGACCCTGGTCAGTGGGCACAGTTACAGGTGCCTCATAGTCTTAGAATTACCCAAGCAGAATAGAGCTGAAAGGGACCTTGTAGCTTGGGTATTCAGCCTCTTCTCTTCATGGTGAATAAGTGAAGAACAAATGGAAAACGCATTCCTAAAGTGTGACCAACACAGTGTGAAGTTCTTTCCCCAAAGGTAATTTCTACCACAGCACTGTGGGGAAGTATAATTATCCCCACCAAAGAGGTGGAGACCGGGGGCTAGAGACATGAAATCTCTTCACAACAAGCAACTCGTATTTGTACTGGAGACCTCCCTGTTCTGATGTTCTTTGAACTCTCTCACTTACTGTTCACCCTGTTGCTGTGTCTTGAACATGCCTAACAAAGTTATGTGTTGGAGACTGAGTACCCCATGCAACAGAGTTGAGAATTAAGACCTTTATGATGAAAGTAGGTCATGAGGACCCTTCCCTCATGAGTGGTTTGATGTTATTGCCATAGAGGCAGGCTTGGCTCCTTTTTGCTCACTCTCATGTGGTTCTCTTGTCCTTCCACCATGGGGTGACTCAGTGCAGAAGCCCTCACCCGATGTCAGACCCTGGATACTGGACTTCCGAGTCTCTGTGGTATGAGAAATGACTTTCTGGCCATTATAAATTATTCATTCTGTGGCATTCTGTAACAGCAGCACAAAATGGAGTACGACATCGACTTTATGGGATGTGTCTGTCTTGCTCCCTGCTCTGTTCCCAGTGCCTTGGATGGTAGGTCATGCCTCAGTTGAAAATTTTGTTGGATAAATGAATTGTGGAAGATAAACATGGCACCATTTCTGAGGGTATGATTTTTTTGTATGGTGTGTGTGTATGTTTGCATGTTGATATGTATATAGGCACATGAAGCTGTTGGTGTGTGTGCATGTGTGTATGTGTCCTAGAGGCCAATGTCAGGGAGTGTTCCTTAGTAGCTGTCCGGCTTATTCTTTGAGACAGGATCTCTTCCTGAACCTAGTGCTCTGTGATTCAGCTAGTCTAACTAGGTAGTGAATCCCATGGCTTTCCTATCTACAATGCTGGGATTATATATACACATCACAACACCTGACATTTATGTTGGTTCTGGGGATCTGAACTCAAGATCTTCATACTTCTGTGGTGAGGACTTTACTCACTGAGCCATCTTCCCAGCCTGAAAATTTTTCTGTATTATTTATTTGAGAGAGAGAGAGAGAGAGAGAGAGAGACATAGAGAGAGAGAGAGAGAAGTAAAGGGAGAGAATGGACATGCCACAGCCTCAAGGTACTGCAAACAAACTCCAGACATGTGCCCACCTTGTGCATCTGGCTTATGTAGGTCCTGGGGGATCAAACCTGGGTGCTTTGGCTTTGCAGGCCATCACCTTAACTACTAAGCCATCTCTCCAGCCCCTGAAGGCCTTTAAGATAGGCCAAGGAAGTATGTGTATGTAGATGGAGGAGAGATGCTAAAAATGAGCAAGAGAGGTTCAAGGACCTGCAAAATCCAGGTTAAACATTTCAGTCATTTCACAGTGGGCTTCTTTCACAAATACCTTTGTTCCATTACACTGGATTCCACTCTGAATACCCACTCTCTTCTGTACCCTCTGTGCCTTCTCTCTGACTTTTCTCCTACTTGGAATGTTTCCATTTCCATGTCCATTAAGGAGCTCACACCCATCTTTAGGTTCCTGATGTTTCCATCCTCATGCTTTTGTTTGATGCCTTTAAAGGAATTTATATCATATTTCTCTATTTTTTTGTGCTAATATTTTGTAGTATTCATGAATTTCTATGTCCTTGATTGCATTCTGCATTGATTTTTCCCCTATTAGACCTTGAGCAACTACTAGATGGCCTTGACAGTATTTCATCTGACATCAATTGGGCACCTAGCACCTTGGCACCTCGGCAGCTGTAGTGCATATTAGTGGAATTGAAAGAGTACTAATAAACTGGTACTGAGTTGGGCTTCTCAAGGAGTAGAGCTAGAACTAGATTGTGTGTGGGGGGGAGTCAGCCATCATCTTCTCCTTTACCTTGGTGTGGGCTGACAGAAGTCCTCTCCAGAGGCCCCTCTGACCTAAGCTGACCTTCACTAGGGTTGTTTTCTCATTCTCTTGGATCAGTCTGAGAAAAACAGGAAGAATCATTAAGAGATAGAGATGTTGGAGCCAGAAAAATTATTACTGATTCTTTTTACAGACACCACAAGCTTTGTTTGTGCATTGTGACAAAGGAGTGGACTTTTCCTGCTGGCTGAAGGGAGAAGCCTCTATCAGCCTCCTGGATCCATGCCAAGCCCCATGCCCTCATCTTTCTGTGATTTTCTCCTCTCTGCAGAGTCTCTGCTATTATCTGTACTGTAAATAATAGAGTTGGAGGACTCCTGCGTTGAGTCCAGAACCTTTCCTTGAGAGATGATCACTTAAGTGTGGTCCATCGACCAGTGATGCTAGAGGTGTGTCAGCAATGCAATTTTCAGTCTCTCCTCAATGACTGAGGATCCATGCCTTAACAAGATTCACAGGGGAGGGTTTTACATGGAAAATCTTGAGGAGTGCTGCTGTAACTCACTTAAACAAGAGGTGACATATGAACCCTAGAGAGGCCAACTGACTTGTAACTAGTGGCAAGATAAATGTTGTTTACTAGACAATTGTGGAAAAATCTGTACATATTCAGTTATGTGATACATGCTGTGGATACAGGTGAAGTGGGCCCCTCTGGTTTCTTTGGTCTCTGGTGATCCTTCATGTGCCTAAACACTTCTCTCCTCCACACTAGGACATCAACAAACACTTTTTGAATGAATATATCTCTTCAATTCTGCTTAGGACTTCTTCTACAACACTGTATCTGCCTTTTGTAACTACCAGTATCTTTGAGTAGCTCGTAGCACTTTCAGACAGAAATAAATACGTTATTTAAGGAGGAATTGAGGGAGTAGGCTGCTGCTTTAGTTTTGCCAATTCTGAGCAGCAGAGGATCCTGATTCAAATAACAAGGTAGGGCTCATACAGATTTAGAATTTTGTTTGTCAAAAATGGCACAAGAGGAGGTTCTCTATGGAAAGAAGGAACAACAGTTTTCCAGTGGACTGAACATCTTCAATGAAGCAGTGTTAGAGCTACATTAGGCATAAAGACCAGTGCTCACTTCCACCAAAGACCTGCTGATAACCTTTTATCTTGATGCCTGGCAGTTCTATTCTCTCCAGCCTGCCTTGTCTACTGGGTGTTCCCTTTTGCTCTTATCTCCTGATATTTTGTTGGAGTGTCTATTTCTTTCTTGAAGGACTTTGTAATTGATGGCATTTGTTTAAAGGAACCCTTAGAAGTTCCTTTTATTTCTAAGGAAGTTTTACTTTATCTGCTTATCAAAGCCATGGCTGGATTTTTCACTTGCTCTCTCCTGTGTGACTCCTGGACTCAGTATTGCCCCAGTGGTTGCCTTGGCTGCTGCTGCATTACTTCTGGGAGTTCATCATTTCTAGACAAGCACTTCACCACTGAGCTGCATCCCTAGCAGCTTCATTGTTTCTGGTAGCTCAACACCTTCTACTACTGTAGGGTGAGACAGGCTTTCAAACTTAGTTGCATAGAAGAAGTGACATACTACTTTATACCCAAGTTGAAAATGACTTTTCCTCGTGGAAAAAGTGCCTGTCATGATGCCTTTTTTTGTGACAATGCTATTTTGCAGCGGTAGCTCGAGATGTCAGTGTCCTTCAAGACCCATGTGAGAAAGGTTGTTATTTTCTCTTCTTTCTTAATTTTTGTAGTCCTTATCAAATTTTCTTAACAATCTATACAACAGTTTGCACTGAAATTTCCTAAGGTAAAGGAAAAGTGTCCAGGAGTCCCAGCAGCATCGTTGTTAGAGAAATCAGAAGCAGGTCTGGAAAGATGCTTCAGTGGAGAAAAGTACTTACTGTGCAAGCATGAGGGCCTGCAAAAGACCAAGTTTGCCCTAACTTCGATTTTCCAGCACCCATGTAAACAGCTGGGCATGGTGACACATGCCTATAACCCCAGTCCTGGGGGGGCCGAGACCAGAGAATTGCTAGTGCTCTCTGAGCAGCCAATGTGCCTGAAAAGCAGAGGATACCTGATGCTGTTCTCTGGCCTCTGTAGCTGCACACACGGTGCATACATCTGCACATATATATGCGTATATCACAGATATACCCCAATACTACACATATACATACAAACAACAAGGAAAAGTCAGAAACAGAAGGCATGCATTCATCCATTCTTTATACTGACCAACTTAACTCCATCTAGAATAAGTCTGTAGACATGTTCTCAATAATAATGAAAGAAACGCTGGCTAGTTTTGTGTTCTTTGTATGTGTGAGGTACTGTTCTAAGGTCTCAGCCCTTTAATAGGGATCATATCATTGCATTCCTACTACAAGGGAGGGTATTACAAGGGAGGGTCCCCACTACTGTTGGGGTCTTAAGTAACATTTTACTAGTAAGTGACAGAGGCTGGACTTGAACTTGCATAGCTGTACTCCAGGATGAGTAGTTACTCTCTGCACAGCTGGCCTCTAAAATGTGGATTTAAGCCTTATGTTGCTGACACTTTTTTGTTTCCACTAAGTCTGTTCTATATAGGCTAGTGCTGAAATTGTATGTTGTTGCTGAACAAGTAATCCTAGGTATAGAAGTTTAAACAGTAGGTAAATGATTACCACTCTAGCTTATCTGGACAGTTCTTTTGCTGTTTATATTGGGGTCTTCCATGGGCTGCAGTCAGAGGATGGCTGCATGTGGAACGTTCAAGCTACATTGCTAATGTGCTTGGTGTCTTAGAGTGATGGTGAGAAAGCCGAGCTCAGCTGACATGGCTGAGAATTTTGTTCTTCTCCACAGGACTTTCTCTCTCTGCATGTGTGTACTTAAGTATGCATGCATGTGGAGGACAGAGGACAAGCTTAGATGGTGTTTCTTAAGTATCATCCACATTTTTCTTTGGAGACAGGGTCTTTCACTGGTCTGGAGCTTTCCAATTAGACTAGACTGGCTGGCCAGTAAGCCAGACCCAGAATTCCACTTGACTCTGCCTCCTAGAGCTGGAATCATAGGTGTGTGCCACCACACTCGGCTATTTTTCATGATATCTGGCGCAAGCTCAGGTCCTCATGCTTGCATAGCAAGCACTTTACTGACTGTGCTATCTTCCCAGCCCCCACAAAGGACTTTCGTGTGGACGAAATACACTCTATGGATCAAATTTACTGCATGGTAGCCCAGGGCTCACAAGAACACAGTGCAGAAGCAGCCAAGGCCAGATCTAGAATTGACTCAACTTCACATCTGCCCTGAGATTCAGCATAACAGTGTGGTAGTAGACTGCTCAGGGGAATGAATACTAGAGGGATGGCTCTATTGATGTTCTGTTTTGGGACAGGTCACCAGCATGACCTATCTGTAATATGACAGTGGTTTAGAACACTGAGTCTAAAGGACAGATGTGGAGCTCTTTGATGTTGGGTAAATTTACACACCTCTCAGCTTGTAGCTCTTTCCTTACGAAAGGGTTGATAGTTACAGTCAGTATCACTGATCGTATATCACTGTTTGCTAGGAATTATCCTAAGTAGTCCCTCATGGCAGGGAGTGCAGAGCATGAAGCTGGCATCACATTGTCCCATCAGTAGGAGGAAATGGGTGGGAGAGAGGGAGGGGAAAAGAGAGATAGATGAAGAGAGAGAGAGAAGCACATAGGTTCACTCCCAGTGACTCACTTCCTTCAGCAAGCCCCCACCTCTTAAAGGTTCTACCACGTCTCGAGTAGTGCCAGCAGCTGAGGATTAAGTATTAAACACATGAACCTATGGGAGGGCATTCAAGTCAAACCACCACACATATTCTATGAAACTTACTATCACATAAACTGGATCAGGCACTCAGAAATGACATCACCGGCTCAAGGTCACATAAGTGGCACATGGCAGTGCTGGGATTTGAACCTAGGTAGTGTGGCTCTCTAGGGCAGTGTTTCTGAGTAGCAACTATCTCCCAGGGTGGTAGTGAACCATCAGCGAGATATTACAAGTAAAGCATTTGGTGCTGCTTGTGGTGCAATTTGTAAGTGCACAGTAATGATAGTGTTTTGTGTATTCACGGAATGAGCGTCATCTGGAGAGACCCAGCTCACCGTCATCACCTGTCATTCCTCAGCTGAGAACATGCTGCTTCCCCCCATTTCTCTTTACATGGTTCTATGCAATATTCCTACTCCAAACCTAATTGTAACCATCTCAAATATTATTTGTTTCCTGGGTTTTCTTCCTTGTCCACAGCCCAGGGATGTTATACCTTCCTTCCATAAAACAATTTTAGATTGATGATGTGCTTCTAGCACGTCGCTGTGGGTACAAATCTATCCCTACTGAAAATACTGCTCCAGTTCTCTGCTTTAGACCCACTGGTACCATTAGAGTGAAGTTGCAGACTGTTTTCTGTCTGTTCAGATTTTTCTACCCTCATCACTGAGCCTTCAGGTTTGGCTGTTTCCTGACATTATAAATTTGTTTGCATATCTGTCTCCTCTCTCCTCCTTCCCAAGTTACTCCTCAGAATTTTTTGGCTTTCTGATTGTTGACTATCTGCTTGAATCATTTTTTAAAAAAACAGAATTAAATAGTCTTCGCATCATTTGGTTCTGGCTGAGGATAATTGAAGATGAGGTAAAAACCAAGAAAAATTGGGAGATTTAAAAAATTATTTTATTGTCTTTCCTCTGAATATCCAGGGTTTCATTAAGTCCCATTGCTCTGCCTTTAAATACATCCACAAAGTCTCCTCATCCACATCACCTGTTTAGTACATCTTTTCCCTGGACTCTCACAAAAGGCCCCTCTCTGGTATCCTAGCTTACATTCCTTGTCACCTGTGAATATTTTTTCCATAATGCATCCTGGATGGTCTTGGAAAAATATGACCAGATAATGTTATTACCCTCCTAAAAACTCTCCAGCAGTTTAAAATATTTTATTTGCAACCCTAACACAGTGACATGAAAAAAACAATTCTCTTTATCGCTGGCCGTGGTGGCACAAACCTGGAATCCCGACACTTGGGAAGCAAAGGCAGAAGGATTGCTGCAAGTTTGAGGCCAGTCTGGTCTATGTGGTGAGTTCCAGGCCAGACAGGACTACAGTGATGTTCTCTTTCATACAACCAAACCCCTCCATGACCAGTGAGTTGAATGGAATGGCCATCAAAACAATACAGCAATTATTTTCCCCTTCCAGCTACCTCATAATCACCTTTCAATCACCAGTCACACCAGTTACAGAGTCATACCTCCAGTAGGGATTTCTGGTAGATTTTCTGAAGTCCCAATGCTATCAGCCCCCTCTTTAGCTTAGTAGCCTTTCCCCAATCTCTTTCCTTACCTCTCATCACAATGACTATTTTCAACAAGCTGGTTCATTATCTTCATGAAGTCCCTGTTGTGCAACTACGTTTCTAATAACATTTTTGTTCTCAGATCAAATGGATCTGAATCAGGCTTCTAAATGCTTTAGTTTGTTTTAAAGTATTTTAAAACACATCAATAAATGTTGTGAATAAAGACGAAGTTGAGATGAAAAGGATGAGAGAGAAAGTGAAAAACTGGGAGCATTAAAACATTTAAAAAAATCTGGCTGCTTCTTGTACTAAATAAGAGGTAAAATTGAAAAAGGAACTTGAGCAAGAAGCCCCCCTCCCCCCTTGAAAATATTCCACTCAAGCAAGTTAGCCAAGCGGAAGGAGCTAAGAGTAAGAAAGCGGCCTTTTCTTATGTTGCCTCAGATAATTGCAAAGTTGATGTGCAGCAGAGAGGGTGAGGCAAGGATGCAGCAGAAGCAAAACAAGGCGACCTTTTGGGAAAGAAGTTTGTAAGTGTATTGAAACATGGGAAAAATACTCAAGAACAGAAATTTACTACATTTTAAAGAAAAGCAAATTGCTAAAAAAGCATGAATATATTTTCAAGAAAGCTTTTAACTATGGAGACCTAAACTAGATTTCAGGCTGGGATGCTTGTACCAGCAGGAGACTGGCTTCAAAAGCTGAGGAACCCTAGGCCTTCAAGATACTCTTCCAGCTGTGGATCATAGTGACCTTAGTGTGATCACCCCCTTTCCAAATAGTGGTTTGAATTTGCTGTGTCACCATTGTGTATTGGGTTTGTGTAGAACAGGGGTAGGAGAGGAGCAAATAACCTTTGTTTGTAGTTCATAGGTCATCAGACTCCTAGGAGATCTAATGAGGAGAATAAGGTCACTGGTGATTTTTAGCATGGGGTGGTTTACACAGGTATTTAGTGATTGCAGACCATGTGAGAGACTAGAGCCTTTTTGCTTGCCTTCTAAGCAGGTGCACAGGCAGTTTATTTCCTTGAAGTCAGAAGAAGTTATGGTTGGAACTGATGCCCAGTGGCCTCTTCCAGATCTACCCGCATAGGGTCTGACCGAGGCCTCAAGCAGAGCAGAGCCACGGGAGGAAGGAGCTTGGTTCCCTGCTTCACCATGTGGAACACAGCCTCTGACATGTGAGATGAGCATAAAATATTCCTTTACTGTGTGAACTAATCTTAGTGAACAGATCTTTATTTTGTTGAGATTTTGGGATCACCTGTTACAGCATTAGCCTACCTTGACCAATGCAGTTACTAAAATGACATGCAGTAGACCAGACAAGATATGTTGGTTTTACCCATTACTCTTAATTTTCTTCTACTAAGTACAGTTGACGTTTCCTATCTGTAGGCTCAGCATCCATGGATCCAACCGACCCAGGATTGAAAATACTGAAAAAATGAGGGCCGCAGCCATGGAGGGAGGCGGCGGCTGCTCGGGCGGCTACGCTGGGAGGCGGCGGTGAGCGGCTCCCACGCCCCCAGCCCAGTCCGGGCCCTCCACCTCCCCGGGACGGAGCGCCGAGCAGTCCTGGCTCCGGGCTGCAGACTATGGGCGAGCAGCGCTGCCCATCCGTGAAAGAGCTGAGAATGAAGCGGAGAGCATCAGACAGAGGAGCTGGGGACACGTCAGCAAGGGCCAAGGCTCTAGGGAGCGGCATTTCTGGAAATAACACAGAGAGCCAGACCTTTCATCCTCGGGCCCCGTCTGGGCAACTCACCAGTACCAAGTATTGTGCAATGTTTGGCAAGAAAAGATGGCACGGATGACTTCTACCAGCTGAAGATCCTTACCCTTGAGGAGAGGGGTGAGCAAGGCATAGAGAGCCAGGAGGAGAGGCAGGGCAAGATAGTACTGCGCACCAAGTACTCTCTGCTCTCCCTGCCGCACACACAAGACGGCGTGGTCCACCACCGCGGGCTGCTCCAGGACTGCACCTGTGAAGTCGTTGAGGACACAGAGTCTGGCCGTATGGTTAAGAAGACGAAGAAACGCATCTGCCTGGCCCTGGACTGCCTCTGTGCACATGACTTCAGCGACAAGACTGCTGACCTGATCAACCTCCAGCGCTATGTCATCAAGGAGAAGAGGCTCAGTGAGCGGGAGACCGTGGTCATCTTCTACGATGTGGTCCGTGTGGTGGAAGCCCTGCACCAGAAAAACATCGTGCACAGAGACCTGAAGCTTGGGAACATGGTGCTCAATAAAAGGACCCATTGGATAACTATCACCAACTTCTGCCTTGGGAAGCACCTTGTGAGGGAAGGGGACCTGCTGAAAGACCAGCGGGGGAGCCCTGCCTACATCAGTCCTGATGTGCTCAGTGGCCGGCCATAGCAGGGCAAGCCAAGCGACATGTGGGCTCTGGGCGTGGTGCTCTTCACCATGCTGTACGGCCGGTTCCCCTTCTACGACAGCATCCCACGGGCGCTCTTCCGCAAGATCAAGGCTGCCGAGCACACCATATCTGAGGATGGACCGGTCTCTGAGAACACCGTGCGTCTCATCCGGAAATTGCGAGTTCGAGACCCCCAGCAGCGCCTGGCCGCCGCAGATGTCTCGGAGGCCCTAAGTGCCGTCATTGCATCGTGGCAGTCCCTATCCTCTCTGAGCGGGCCTTTGCAAGTGGTTCCTGACATCGACGACCAGATGCGCAATGTTGACAGCTCCCAGGAGACAAAGGTGACAGAGGAATGTTCGCAGTATGAGTTTGAGAACTACATGCGACAGCAGCTCCTGCTGGCTGAGGAGAAGAGCTCCATCCACGAGGCCCGGAGCTGGGTACCCCCATCCACGAGGCCGGAGCTGGGTACCCAAGCGGCAGCTCGGCAGTGTGCCGCCGGTGCGACGGCTGGGCCACGATGCGCAGCCCATGACCTCCTTGGACACAGCCATCCTGGCACAGCGCTATCTGCGGAAATGGCATCCCCAGCCAGGGCACCAGCACCACCTCTCCTCCGCCCCGCCCACGGCTCAGCCATCGGGGCTGGGCCCCATAGTGCTGGACTCTCCCAGGCTGCATCAGGTACAGGGCAGGGGACAAAGACAGCCCAGGTCACAGGTGGGGTCAGCAGAGGTACCACAAAGCTACCTTTTGGGATGATTGCTTGATTGGTTGGTTTTTAAATCTGAGAAGCCTAGATATCTAATCTGCTTTTAATCATGACATTTTAATCTACCTCTGTCTCTTTAACCATGCTGTCTCTGGACTGAGTGACGAGAGGGGAAGAGAGCCCGCCTCCCTGCCCACCCAGGCCCTGGGCAGTTACTGCCTGGCCCTGGCGCTGCTCCCCGCAGTCCAAATAAGCTGAACATGCAGCTCGCTGCTAGCCCCCGGCCATGCCACCCCATCCAACCCTGCCCTCAGTCCAAGCTTTTGAACACCTTCACCTCATCTTCTGCCCAACTGAAAGATATTTATTTTTTTACTGAAACCAACTTCTCTCCCATCTTTAGGCTCAGCCCATAGCCACTCCCTGCCCTCAGCCTGGCTGGACAGCAGGGCCCACACCTGCACGTGGGCTCCCTCCTCACATCCCAGGCACCCCAGGGGCACTTTCAGCATCCCCCTTCCGCCCTCTGTTTCCGGTGATGGGAGGCCTTTCCAGACTTGGCTTTTTCTCTGTCTCAGTAGCTTCTCTGAGGTGCTGCATGGGCTCCTCCATCCTTCACGTGGTACCCAGGTGGCATGGGTGTGCAGTATGCAGGAGCTGTGAGCAGCTCTGAAGGAGTGCTAAGGACCCGCTGGGGTCGGGCCACTTGCCTGGTCTCTTGCTCCCCCCTGTGCTCAGAGACTCTTCCGGCTCTGCCTCATAGTCGATGTGTATTTTCCCCAGCAGACCCTGGACTGACGCCTACATAGGGGTGGATATTTGGGGATGTTTGTAGGGATGGGGTGCTACCTGCCTGGCTTGAGAACAGCCCTGCTGCCCTTTTGGAGCCGAGATTTTGAAGTAGAAGCCCGTCTTGCCAGAAACGCTGTTCTCACCAGAACGCCCTCCACACTGGACTTGGTCCACCCAGTACCAAGCAAAGACTATCCCTGGTAGCCTACACCCCATGCACCCTTGGAGAGCCCTGATGTCCCCTGCAGGCAGCCCTAGGCCCTTCCTTGCCTCCTCTTGCCTCCCCAGTGGGGAGGTGACCATGTTTCCCAGAGGGTGAGCTGCTCTTCACCCCCAAAAAACAAAGCTGACTCACTCTGAGTGACCTTGGGCAAGTTCCCAAACTTTCTTGTGCCTCAGTTTCCCCATCTGGAAAAAATGGGGCCACCTCTTGCCAGCAGTAGCAGGGTCACCCATGCCCCTTTCTCCCCATGTCCCCTGTCCAGCACCGGGGCTCCTCGTGCCTGTCTCAGAGGGTCTGTGGGAGCCCACCTGAGCCCAGCACACACTCCCTGGGCGCCTGTTCTGCCTCCAGTTCAGCTGTGCAGCTGCTAAGAGCCAGGGTATGGTGCTGGGGCAGAGCTGTTTTCTATATTTATTTGATAAGGAAATGTCTTCTAAGGGAGCAAGAAGGCAGGGGGCCTGGGATTCTAGACCCATGGCTGCTCTCTGCTGAGGCTGTGAGGCCTGGCCAGGGTCCACCTGAGCGGATCCCCTGTCCAGACCCTCAGGTCTGCTTCCCACGTGTGGTCTTTCTCCTCCTTTTCAAAGCAATACCCTCAGGCCTGCAAAGCCTCATCAGACTGCCTGGTTCCTTCCAAGGTCAACTCTGGGTCTGATGGCATTTCTGGCACAGCAGATGCGAGGAGATTGGGTCTGCCCTTACTCGTGTCACACACTGAGAGAAGGCCTATTGTAAAGAAAACAAAAAAAAAGAGAAAAAAGTCACAAAAAAGTTTGTATAAAGACGTATTTTTGTATTACATGGGGACTCTTCCTGCATGTCAGCAATTAAACCTCCTGATCTGGAAAAAAAAAAAAAAGAAAATACTAAAAAAATGAACTGCATCTGTATTGAATATTGTATAGATTTTGCCTTTCACCATCCCTTTGACAATGCAGCATAATAACTATATAACATTTCAATATATTAGGTATTATAAGTAATCTAGAGATTATTTAAGGTAAGGAGGATGTGCATAACATATACGCAAATACTATGCCATTTTAATATATGGGATTGAGCAATATGGATTTTGGCATGCAACATGTTTCTTGGAATCAATCCTACATGCATACTGAAAGGACGATAATTATAGAGGGACTTTGTGACCAAAAGCTTACTTCTGATTGAGACAGCAACTTTTATTAATGCCCTACTTTAAAAAAAATTCTATGAAGGTAGTAAGTTACACCCAATATCACTGTCTAAACCCAGATCTATTCTTATTTTCTGTACAATGTCATGCACATATTAATCTGCCTGTATCTCAGTTCCTCTATCTATAATGTGGTTATACTAATAGGACTTACTTTTTTGTTTTGAGACGTGATCTTTCTTTGTAGCTCAGGTGGGCCTTACACCGGTGATCCTTCTCTCCTAGTCTCCTGAGTGCTAGGATTATAGTGTGCACTACTACACCTGGCTTTTATCTTGACATTTGGAGAGAATTAAATGAATGAATCCTTATATAATACTTAGCACAGGAGTTGGCACATAGCAAATGCTCAGGAAATATTATCACCAACACCATCAGTTGCTACATATATGCTTGGCATTAGGACAACAGTTGAATGAGGTTTGCAAAGCCTAGCCTTCTGTGAGATGCCTGCTTATTTCAGGACTTTGTTTTGGTTTTGCCCTTTATTTAGTATAGTTTATTAATTATTTATTTTTCAAGGAAAAGTTTTGTCTTCCTCCAGTCTACTAAAGTGGGATGTTTTCTGTTTCTCTGAATATTTTTAGTCAGCATTTCTGTCCCCATCGGCGGCCATCCTCTATGGGTGCAGCATTTTTCTGTGCCTTGTTGCCATTGTAGTGGGAAGAATATAGAGGTTTTACCCCTCTTGGAAGAAGGAACCACTTGATACTTATAGTCACTTTCTGTTTGGATTGACTTCCTGCTGAGAGCCATTTTCTACTTATAACATTAGAAGAAACATGGCAGCCACTGTACTTACAGAAGTGGCTTGCCTCCTTTTTCAGTCCTTGTTCCCAAGGTGTACTGCCTACCCATCTCATTTCTGACAGTGTGTAGGCAACACTTGCAAGGCCAAGGGAGTTTAGAATCCTTTCCTTTTTAAAAATTAGCCTATGAGGATAGAAACTGAATTTATACCAGTGATAGCCTAGTCCATCCCACAGGCCATGCTTGTAGATGCCTGGACTACCTGCTTGTCCAAATTAGTGTCCCCTTTTGCCCATGTTGTTGGAACAGACTATCTCCCTGGCCCATATTTCTTAGTGATGTTAATTAGGCAGGCACACCCACTGCCTTGGCATGTATTGTGGATGACCCAAACTGCAAACACCAACATGTATCAAAACATATGCTCTCCACTTTTTATAATTTGAGATACCAACATATGCCTACACACAGGGGCATGTACATATAGACACATGCATACTTTTTTTTTTTTTTGCCTGGTAGAAATATGCTTCTGCGAGGTGTCTTTTTACTCCCACACATGCCCCTCTGTGGCTGGCATATCTCCTAATTATTCCCATCTATTATCTCCCCATAGACCTTTTGTGTGTACATTTTGGCACACATTCTTTTGGTTCTGCCTAGCTCCTTTCTGCCTCTCCTTCACTGTTTCCCTCCCTCCCTCTCCCTCCCCTTCACAACTCTTTAGAAAATTTTGTTAAACTATACACTCTTTATTATTAATGTACATTTATGAAAAATTCTTCACAGTTACAAAAGTGCATGGTTATAAAATCATCTCCATACAAAGGTTGACATCTTCCCTTGAACCCCTGCCTCCTCCCTAACCCTCCCACCACCAGACACCAGCACTCTGCAGGGCAGCGCTTAGGAAAATGGAAAGCTCTGTGGGCCCAGCTTCCCTATGAGCGTTATGGCCAACATGGTACTTTACAAAAGGACCTTGTTACTGGTCTCTCTTACTTCTATTGTTTTGAGAGCAACAGTTTCTCTAGTGTTTGAGGTGTCCTTTTGACAAACGAACATAAACATCTCCTTATGTTCTTCTACCACTAGAAGGAATGTCAGCAAATATGTCTATGGTGAAAATGGGGTGGTTGGTCTTTCCCAGTGGTTGAAGACCTGCTCTGTTCTTTTCAAGTTCTATATATCAGGTCTTTGAAATGGGCCATGAAACTTTATGGTATCTTTGGGGGACTTATTTCTTCAAAGTCCCATGAGAAAGCCTGGTAAAAATGGAAAAAGAAATGTTTGTCTGAGAATAATTAGAGGGAATTGGTCCAGACTGGTATGGTAAAAATGTGGGGTACTTTCTAAAGCAGAATTTTCTTGGGCAGACCTTGACCCTCATAGTTGTGTTGTTTAGTTAGACCTCGATGTTTTCAGGCTCAGCATTAGAGAAACTTTCGTGAGGGGACAAGTCTCTGAGGGAGCAAGGGTGAAGGGAATAAGGGAAGAGTCAGGTTTTCAGTAGAGTATTTTAACCATAGAGTTTTCTCTTTTCATATTCTCTGAGCAGCCTGGTAGAGTCCCATTTTTGCCCATTAAATAATGCAACAGCCAGATACATAAATGGACTGTGTAAATGAATTAAACTCAAATACTATAGGGGCATTCCCCAAATCAGCGGATAACCAGTACAAGTAGAACCTCACAGACAGTTATATCAACACAGAGATGCACCATCATATACATATATACATATAATATATATATATATATATATATATATAGGCCAGCATGGAACAAACTGAACAAAACCTTGTGGGAACACCATAATGGGGTTGTTATCACCAGGATGTATGAACAGTTGTGACCAAGATTTCTAGATTACTACTGAACACTGAGCTCTAATGTCCTAAATACGTGAGTGATGGTGGTGGGAGAATTCCTTGCTACTACAGAGGTCTATTGCTTCCTTCATTGTGCTTTTAGTTAACCAAGGACCTTCTAGAAGCTGGAGAAACATTTTTTTTAAAGGTCATATCTCTTGCTCAGAAGTCTTTGCCATAATGGAGATCAAATTGTCCCATTAGAAAGGACACTTGATCTCAAGGGGCATTTGGTGTTTCATCTGGTTCTAAAACAGAGAAAAGGTCCCTATCTTGGAATATATTAACTATAATTCAGCAAACAATGGCACTCAAGAGATTATTATAGATGAACATGATGTTCTTGTATAGAAAGCTGAACTATTTTATCAGGAGTATTACTTCTAAAAGTTCCTTTCCAAGTATTGTTTAGGCTATCCAGTGGAAAATAGCTGGAGTCCACCATCCTTGGGCACAGGGGGATAGGAGAGCGCAGGGCACATTTCTGCTTCAGATGTCACAGGAGCAGAGCTCAGCCCAAATGATATAAGCAAGAGTCACGGGACACACATTCAAGCTTCAGAGGACTTTTGGCTGACTAGCTCAGTGCAGAGAAGGTGAAACGTTCTTCTTCATTCACTTCAGGACTGCCTGGAGGATGGACAATGGAAGCTTGTGCGGGGGTTGGGACTAAGGTAGAAAGGCATTGTTTTCAATTTTGCCCTAGCCAGCCTGGCTATCACATTGGACTGTACTTTAAGAACCCCCCACTTTCTATGGAGTTCAACAGAACTTCCTGGAGTTTTCCTGCAATACTACACATCAGGGCTTTGATAGGAGCTTCCCAAAGACTATATATATGTTAAAATATGTTAACCACCATGGCCACTGGTTCTAATGCTTTATTTACACATTGTAAAGAAGGAGTCTTCTGTTAAGATGTTGCCTGTATTTTAGGGGCTGACATGGTCTTTCCATGTGCCTATCTCAATTTGGGCATACCTGGGTTTCCCTGCCTTTCAGTGAGCTTATCTACTAGCATGCTCATGACTGATGAATTCCCGGGCCCCACAACATAGGCCGCTGAGGCCCTGTCTCCCCAAGTACCTGGAAAAGCACTGGAAATAGAAGAGAAAGTGAGAATGGAACCCAATCCTGCCACTTAGCCCCAAATCATAACAAACCTTGAGCTTTGACTTTCCCATTTGTACAAGAGCGTTGCTGATGTTTGGCTTGTCTCCCACACAGGCTTGTGAGAAGACAAGGAGAATAATACAAAAGCACTTTCTGTACCATCCAGTGTGGAACAAGACAGGAGAGATCATGGTGACACTGATAAAATGGATGGTCAAGATGAAGACAATGACAATGGTGATGATAATTGTGCTTCATGCATAGTCACTTGATTTTTTTCTTAATTTTGTTTTTTTGTGGTGTTGAGGATTGAACCCAAGGGCTTGCCGATTCCAGGCAAGCACTCTACCATTGAGCTACATCCCCAGCCACAATTATTTGTGTTTTGATTGACTGTGCAAGTTCCCTGAAGGGAGTTGGCTATCACCTTCTTTGTAGAGTGTATCCAGATAACATTGAATAAGTTACCTAGCTCCTCACAGTTAATTCAGCTACAAAGTGAGATCTACCAGGCAGTAAGAGTGAAAATAAACAAGACAGAAGATATAAAAGTGCCCAGAGGAGTGCATGGACTTTATCAGAAATTTCATCAGCATGACTTGAATTTGAATTTATATACTTCAGAAGGATGCTCCCCAACTTGGATGGGGGAATTAAAAGAATACAGATTTTATTGTGTCCATGAAGTAGCAGTTGCTTTATCCTCTCCAAGGCTGAATGACTCCATCTGTACAATGGGAACAACAGTGTTCCCCTGAAAGGATTGGTGTGTGTGTGTATGTGTGTGTGTGTGTGTGCGCGTGCAAGGGAACTGTTGAGGAGAGAGCCTGTCACAATGCTTGATGCTGGCAAGTGCTCAGGGATTGACAGCTCTTCCACTGTTATGCTCAAATGGATGACTTGCTTAGAAGAAAATGAACACCTTCCTGTGGTCATGAAGGTGGTAGCTTTGTCCTTCTTTCCTGGGTACTGTCATGCTAGGATTTGTGGCCCACAGTGCATTTCTTGGTAAGATCCCTTGGTGGGAGCACTGTGGAAAGAACAGTCACACGTAGTTGGAGTCCCAGGTGCCACCCTGGGGCCTCTTGCTTTGCTTTTTGAAGACAACGCTTGCATGAGAGGCAGTAGATGGCGGTAGGAGGAATGGCACTGGCGGTGATCACCCTTAGCCTGGTACCTGGGACCTCACCAGTAAGCTACAATTGGGGCACAGCACAGGGGCAGTCACTGGGAGGCGGTTTTACCCCATAGCTATTGCTGGGAGGAAGCTAAAGGGCTAAACTGGAGGCATTCTCATTCTCAGGAGGCAGTGATTGGCAACAGGGAGATTAAATGTCAGAGGGAAACTTTTGGTTCTGTGCTCCCCCTCTAAACACTTAGGCCATGAGGAATAGTTCACTGTTCCTTCTGCACATTGCATTCTATCATTTGCTAACGTCCACCCTTCTTTGTCCATTTAAAAAAAACAGACTAGTTTTTTGATGACCCAGCTCAAAATCACTTCATTTTTGTAATTCTTCTTGAGGTCTGTGAGGCAGAGCTGATAGACCCTCTTCTAGGTTTCCCTAAGTATATGTTCAGATCACTGACATATTGTCACAAAAGGATCATTTGGAATATCTCCCCTTTACTAGAAGTAAGTACCTCCAGGGCAAGGACTGGGTTTGTTCTGTGTTTCATTCCCAGCTTTTAGCACAGTGCCTGGGCCAAAGTGGATGAAAGATGCTCACACAAAGTTAGTTTGCCAACCTTGTTAGAGCTGTAATGGAGGTGGCCAGGATACCATGGATCCGGAGTTGGCAGCCAGGGTGGGTGTCCAGTGGTCAGCAGCAATAGCATTTGGCAGCATGGAGGGGTGAGAGGCACCAACGTCAGATTTCTTCCTCTTCGCTAGCTTTGCTCCAGCGGTGGCAGCAGTTGGCTGTGATGCCCAAGAGGAAGTTGGTGGCCACAGAAGCAATGGAGACCACGAAGCCCACGAATGCGATGAAGAGGTAATCATCCAGGGTCAGAGTCAGGTGGCAGGCCTTGAAGCTTTCCTCAGTGAGTGAGAAGAGAGGGGCACCCTCGACTTCAGGGGGCCCCCGACACTCAGCCAGCTGAGAATCTGCAACACAGAACCCGGGCAAGGTGAGGCCCCTGTGAGAAATAGAGAACTGCAGGGAGAGGCTCCCAACCCTCCCAGGAGAAAGAGAGTCACCAAATTTCTGCCATGTGCCCCTAATTTATTTATCTTCTCTTGTCTCCTGAATAATCCTCATGACATTTTTACACCCATTTTTACAGATGTGAAAAATCATTGCTTAGTAATTTGGTGAAAGTCTTACAATTACTACCAATGAGTATTTATTGAGACACTTACAGTCTCTTTCTTTTAGTGTGTGTGTGTTTTGTGTGTGTACATTTGTATATGTGTGGGCATCTGTGTGTGTCTATTATCTTCTTCAACCACTCTCTACCTAATTTTTGAGACAGGGTCTTTCACTGAGCTAGCAGATCACCAATACAGTTAGATTAGCTAGCCAGCAAACCCCAAGGATCCTCTGTTCTCCATCTCCACAGTGCTGGGATGATTAGCATGTGATACCATGCTGTCCTTTTACATGCGTGTTGGGGATCCAAATCCAAGTCTTCATGCTTGTGTGGCAAGTACTTTACTGGGTGAGCTATCTCCTTACCACAAAATATAGTCTCTCACAATAGCCTCCCTACTGGATTTTGGGCTTCTGGGCCCGAGCCATGCCAGCATGCCTGTCTGAGTGATCCTTGACAGCCTGAAGTCGGTCATGTCACTTTTAAGTCAACACCTTCCCCAGCTTCCCATCTTTGCACACAGGGAAAGCTATGAGCCTTTCTGTGGGCTTCAGGGACAATTCCCCAGCTCTTGCATTCTGCTTCTTACTTACTACAGTGCAGACACACATGCCATTCTTCTGTGGCTCCAAGCAAATCCTCACCTAGATGGGAAGGGGTACCTGTGTGTTTGTCCCTCTCTCACTTCCTTTGGGATTTTATTAAGTGCCACATTCTTAGTGAGGTTTTCTCAAGTCATTCTGTATGAAGTATCACCCCCACATTACCTTTCCCTAGGCTCCTCATCATACTTCGATTAATTTTCCCCATGGCATAATCTCTGGCTGACTGTTTGTTACCTGTGTTGTCCTCTTAAAGACAAGCTTCTGTACCATCAGCATCAGAACAGCATCCCATCTACAGTAGGAGTCCAGTGACTCTTTCATCACTAAATACAAGACTCCATCCAAGTCCAAAGCCTTGTTATCTTGCTACTAACCCATGACGCTTCTCCATATGCACAGGGAAGAAGGCCAGGAGCGTGGGCTCTGCAATGCATAAACTATAGCCCCATGGGGAATACCTGCAACCCTCTGAGGAGCGTCCCCAACGGAATGAGGGCAGGGATGAGGAAACAGAGGGTACCAACATGATGTATCCATATGAAACATGTTGTTAATAATAATAATAATAAACACTTAAAAAGAAAAGAAAGGGGGCTAGAGAGATGGCTTAGCAGTTAAGCGCTTGCCTGTGAAGCCTAAGATCCTTAATTCCCCAGGATCCACATAAGCCAGATGCACAAAGTGCCACATACATCTGGAGTTCATTTGCAGTGGCTGGAGGCTCTGGAGTGTGTATTCTCTATCTGCCTCTTTTTCTCTCTGTCTGTCTATTGCTCTCAAATAAATAAATAAAAATAAACAAAGAAACAAAAAACCAGAAAAGCAAAAGAAGAGTGTGGGCCCTGGAGCTAAAATCCTAAATGTGCATCTCTTTAGTTCTGTGATTGTGAATATTTAATCTTCTGTGTCATTTCTTCACCTGTCAAGTGAGGATAATATAAGAGTATCCACATTCTGGACATGTAGTCAGAATTCAATGAGTAAAACATATATCGTAGTTTCCTGTCACATAATAAGCATTAAGAAAACTTAAGATTTCAAAAATGACCATAGATGCATCTCTCAGCAGTCTACTAGGGAGTCATACTCTGAGCTCAGGCTTCTGGAAGAGGGAATGGCTGCTCTCTCCAGCCTTGAGGAACCACCTTATTCTTCCAGGGTCACACCTGTAAATGCATGATGTTTGTCAGTGATCTTACCTTAGACTGGCTTGGAAATAAGAGTGGTGTGCGGGGGCATCTCTATCCTACAGTGCTGGGCAATGGCTTCAGAGAAATCAGTCATGCTTTTGTTCAAAAAATAAATACTAATTGAGCTTTTACTTTGGACAAGCCTCCCTTTCTCTCGTCAATGCTTTATCTTTATAGGAAGAGCATGATCCAATCTAAATCTTCTAAGAGAGTCAATGTGATTTTTTGGGCACACCAGGACTTCTAGCAGCTACAAACAAACTCCAGATGCATATGCCAATTTGTGCAACTGGCTTGACATGAGTACTAGGGAATCAAACCTGGGTTTTTGCAGGCAAGTGTCTTAACTGCTGATCTATATCTCTAGCCCTCAATGTGAAATTTTTAAAATTATAACATATGTAGTATAGGATACATAAATGCTATGAATTCATTATATAGCTTTTAAGAGCAAAGAATAAAACTAGAGTGATCCTTTTGACAGATGGATGAAATCATTATTCTTAGAAATGTGTGTGGTTATATTTTTTGGGGGGAAGGGGAGGATGGAACCTTCCCTAATTCCTGGGTTGAGTTGACCCCATAGTCTGTTTACATAGGACCACTGGTCCTGCCTGTGTGAGTTGACCTGCAAGGAGCTGTCCTTTGGAAACAAGAAGAAGTTGACCTATAAAGTTGATTGTGTATGTAAGTGGAGCAGAAGTGAGACAGTGAGGACTGAGTGATGGAGTCCACTGAGAGGAGACTCTGGGGGTCATTAGTAGGGACACATTGGATGAGAGCTGAGAGGCTATGGACTGGTAAAGTTCTGAGTAAATTGAGATACCAATCTCAAAGTTAGATTATATCATACAGTCCCTTGAAGGCTGTGTTTGAATTTTCCCCAAGGTTAAGGTAATAGTGAGAATCCCATACAAAAAGGGAGAAAGCCACGGGAAGAGACCTAAGAGATGGCATCACCTAGTTTACAACCCTTGCAAGGTTTTGCCTCCGAGAGGAAAATTGGTGAATGTGGCAGTATGGAACATGTGCTCATTAATGCCTGAGTTTGCACCAATGGGAAATGGGGACCCTCTCCTAACTGTGGAAGTCAGGGCTTCCACAAACCAGCAGAAGATCCCAAAAGAGTCCTTATGTGATTGGAGCTGAGCTGTCTGAAGCACCATTCTGTCATTAGTGATAAGAGAGGGGGAGGCACAGCTTGTAGAGAGGTTGGGATGGTGGGGAAATGGCTCCAAGCAGCCTCTCCCTCCTGGCCCCCATCATCACCCCATCTCAGTCTCCAGCTATTTTGGAACCACAGAACGTCCTCCCACAGCTTTGTGGAAACACTGGAATCGTGACCCACAGTACCCTCCTAAGCTATTTTGGTTTTGGGCTCCCCACTCAGCCCTCTCACTTCTGCCTCATTCAGCACTGCTTTTTTGCTGAGCATCCTCAGCCCAGGATCTACAGAACTCTTCTTAAGGATCCCTAGAAATCCCCATTGTTCTGATTCTCGGTGCCTGGGCCAAAGTTCAGTGCTGTCACCCAAGACAGCTGACAGCTGGAGTCAGTGTCTGACTTTGCTGCCTCTAGGCTAGGCTTGGACAGCATCACCTGAGGACAGTGCCACACCCATCAAACCTGTGTGACTCAGGTTAGTCGGGCCCCAGTCTCTGTTTGGGCTAGTTATATTTCCACATGTCAGCCCTTCCTCCAAGCTCCTCAGTTCATGTGCAAACCAAGAAGACTCTACCAAGGCCCAAATGACTGGCCCAAAACTTAAGCTCTTAGCCCCAGACCTGACTCTTGACAATATGTAGGTCAAAGGATAACCAGACTGCTAGGGTTTGAATCCTGAGCCCAACATTTAGTAGTTGTGTGGCTTTTGGTGAGCTACTAAAATTTTCTGTGTGTCTGTTTCCTGCTTCTTAGGGTTCCTGTGAGGATAAGATGATAAAACATGAAATATGCTTAGAATAAGGCCTGGAAGATAGTAAGTACTAAAATAAACAGGATGAATCATTATAGTTCCTTTCAGAGATTTTCCAGCATTTACAATAATACTTAGAAGGGAACAGGCTTAGAAGTCAAATAAATGTGGGTTTTATCAATGGTCTTACCACTTTCTAAATGACAGACTCTGGAAAAACCTTTTCATGTTTCCAAATTTCAGATTCTTCACTTGTAAAATGAGGAAAATAAACATGGCGGGAGCAGGTCAGTGAACTAATGTATGTCAAGGTTTTTTCAAACCAACAGGCCACTGATTGGCTGCTCCCACATGTTGACTGTGTCTTCCTCATTAGGTCATACGTACCATATAGACAAGAGGGCATCTGTCTCATTAACAAAGGGTCTCCTGGCATGTAACTTAAGTATCCAAAAAAATGCTTGTTGACAAAGAGCAGGTGTACAATGATGAGGACACACAGAAAGTGCCTAAGAACTCTTAAGTCTCTCCCTTTTGTTGGACTCTTAGCTTATGGAAGCCCTCCCCTTGGTGGCTCAGTCCCGCCACCTCTCTTACCCGCAGTACAGCGCTGGATCCTATTTCTTAGCCATTTCAGCAGAGGCTCCATGGTACAGCCGCACACCCATGGGTTGCCCCCAATCTGCAGAGTCACCAGCCCAGGAAGGCCCTCAAGGGCTTCGAGGCTGAGGAAAGCCAGGCCACCAAAGCTGAGGTCCAGGTCTCTGAGCTGCAGGAGGCCTTGGAAGGCCTGGGGGTGCACCCTACGCAACCATGGGTTGTGGCTCAGGTCGATGTGCATGAGCCCATGGGCCTCCTGAAACATGTCGGCTGGTATGTGGCTAAGGTTGTTGTAGCTCAGATCCAGATGTGCCAAGCGCTTGGCATGGAGGAAAAGCCCCGGGGGCAGCTCCACCAAGGAGTTGTTGCGCAAATCCAGCACACGGAGCTCCACATAGCATGTGAGATAGCCAGGCGGTACAGCTGCAATGCGGTTGTGGGCCAGGCTGAGGTTGCGGGTGTCCATGGGCAGGTCAGGGGGCACAGAGAAGAGCCGCTGGTTGCTGCAGTCCACCACCTGGTTATGGCATGTACAAAGGACTGGGCAGCTGCTACCTGCATTGGAGTGCATCACCTCAGCTACCAAGAGGAGGGAGAACAGTAGCAAGGCTGGATGGGGAGGCCCAGGCCAGGGAAGCCGGGCCCAGGTGTCACCCATCTTCAGCTGCTGGCAACAGCAGTGCTGCACGGAACCCATGAGGGCCTGTGTCCCTGGCCCAACAATCAATGCTCAGGGAAGCAGCTCCACAAGAGGCCTGAGTTCTGAAGGTGAGGCTCCTGGAAGAATGCTCTCATGGCTCAAGCCTTCTCTGGCAGTCTCTAGGCACCCAGGAGCTTCCTGAGATCCGCAGGAAGCTCCTTGCTGGAGCTTGGGGAGTAAGAAACCCAGTTGAGGTCTCCTGGAGTGTGAAAGGACCATCAAAGCTTGAGAGAGGAGGGGGGCAAGGAGGGAGCTGGAGCAGCTGCTACAAGGTCCTGGAAGGCTCCCTGCAGATCTTTTGTGCCCCTGTCACCCATACCTGCTGGATGCTTCCTCTTGGCACTGTGTCTGAGGGTTGGGAGGGAGGATATGAAGGAGATGAAAGGTGCCCTTTAAAGATCCTGGCACTTCTTCTAAGAAAACTTAAGCCTGGTCCTGGGTCTGGGACTAATTAGGATGTCAGATCTGCATCGGAGTCTCCAGCATCTGAGGTCTCAGAAGCTATTTCTCCTGGTGGTCCAGTGGGCATGAATTCAGCGAGGACTTGGGGTGGGAGTTTTAGGAAGGGAGCCTGGGAGCAGGTCTCCATGGGCTTCCTGAAACTCGAGTCCTCAGTGTCAGTGGCTGCTGGAACTCCCAGGAATCCTCTTTGTACTCCAGGGAGGGATGGGCTTCGAGTGACACCCACAGACTGGGTCACCAAAGCTGGAGAAAGCCATGAGTACTAGAGGTACAATTCGGGATTCAGCTAGGAAAGCTTGTCTACTTCTCCAAGCTGTCACCTCTCTCAGAGTAGCTCTGTAATTATCAGGTGGAGGCAGGATTCACTCTATCAACAAGAAATGGATTTAGACAGAAAAATCTAGTGCCCCTGCATCCTTGTCCCCTTATTTCGATTCTTTGTCCCACCCCACTTATCCCTTATTTCTTGCCTCCTTTTCACTCTTCTTTGACTCCAAACTACCAAGTTCTGTTTATTATCATACAGATGAGAACCCTGGTGGGCTCAGATCTCAGCCTCATGCGTCCCCCTCCCCCACCAAACCATTCCAACCTGACCTGAAATTATCCTCTCAGATTTCTGTTCTGGGTTACATGCATTTTCTTCCACAGCTCATAGCTCCGCTGTCATCAGCATCAAACACCCCACCCTGAACAACTCCCTAAGAAAAACACGCATCCACGTTCTGGTTGCTTGTACAGCCCTCTCAGCCCTCTCCAACACTTTCAGCATCTCTCTCTTACACACGCACACGCACACACACACACGAGTTACACCTCCTTAGTTTTCCTTCCAGCTTCTTTCAGCGCACACACACTCCCGTAGAGCCCCTTCCTGGTGTGTCCCCAGCATCTTTCATTTCACTACACACCTCTAATCCCAGCATCCTTTTCCATAAACATTCTACTCTCCTGCTCCCTGCCCCCGGTTGGTATAAGCCCACACCCACACTTGGTTCAAGCAAAAGGATGGAGAACCTCGGACCACCTGGAGGCTCTCTCCATTGCCTACCACGCTTACCTTCAGTGGTCTGGCTTCTTCCTTACCCACCTGCTGTCCTCACTTGCCCTCCCCCACCCCTTTCTCCAGCCCTGCCTCTGTCCCCACCCTCTTTCTCTATGGCTTCCAACCTCAATCTCACCCACTGGGAATTCACCCAAGCACCCCTTTATACAGACTAAATTTTTTAAGCCCAGAGGTCTCCTGTTACACTCTCACAGGCCCTCAGTAGTCTACTCACTCCGTTCCAAGGACACAGCCATCAGTCTTCAGCAGATATGACTCTCCCTCCCTCATCGTGGAATCCCTACTCCCTTGCTTGCTTGCTTCGGAACAGATTGCCTACCAGGCTCTTCCCCTCCCCCGGCTCTCCGCTTCCGTCTCTGGATCCCAGGCCAGCATCTTCTTCAGTTTCCTGTCCTGTGGTCCCTGTGCCCCTTCTTTTACCCTGAAGGGGAACCTGAAAGAGGATGCTTAGAAGAAAGTTCACAGAATCCGAATGCTTCTTTCTGAAACTCAGCTGGTGCCCAGGCTGCAGCGGTGTGGTGAGGCTTCCGGCAGGTCTTCCCTCCTCCTCCTCTCCCTGTTCTCCCTCCCTCTATCCCTCCCCCTCCCCTCTCCCTTTTTTCGCTCCCTCTTTTTTTCCTCGAGGGCCAGGTAATGACGTTTCACTGTCTCTTAGCAACTGCCTCCACATCTCTGAACAACAGAACTGGCTGTAGACCCCACCAAAAGGAGAGAAAGCGAATGAAGCACTCCACGGAATTCATAGTCATCCCCAGAATTCTAAGGATAGGGCAAGGGGAAGAAACGGAGAGGAGGGCAGAAGCCCAGGAACAGAGGTTAAGGGGAAGAATTGCTCAGCAGGAGAGGTTGGAGTAGGGGCAGGGCATGTGTCAGGAATCTTGAAAGAGGAAAACTTTAAGGGTATCAGACCCTAAAGGGGAAGAAGAGAGAGGTTTAGTGGAATGGGGAAAGGCAAAATGGGGTGAGGAATGAAGACATGAAAAAGGACGGAAAGAAAAAGGAGAAATGCATGTGGCAACGCTTACTTAGTTGATGGGATGTAACTATTCAGTCACTATATTCCATCTATTTCCCCAGGCCTGAGTGTCATTTGGTCTCCAGGATCACGTGACTAGCTGAAGGCTTGTCAGGAAGAATTACAAATGAGACATTTCCTCTGCTCCTTCATTATCCTTAAGTCCTGACCCTAAAAACTCTTTGGGGCTAGGAACTTTGGCTGGAGTAGACCAGTTTTCTCCTTGCTTCAGGTTTGAAGAGACTCTGAGATGTCAGTTGCCTTGTTCAGGTGAGAATACCTGGGGCTCTCCAGACACTTGGATCTGTCTCTAGGGAAGGAGTTGGCTAGCAAAGAAATAATGGTCCTTTTTTTCTTCTGCAGGTAGCAGGGATTCCTTCTGTTGTCTTGTTCATGCTTCTCATCTGAATGCAGAGCATGTTGAGTTCATGAGGGCCAATGTTCCCAGGTCCTTTTTCCCTTGCTCACTCATTGACAGTCTATTGCTATCCTGTATTTGAGAAATTGGCTTGACTAGTTGTGTTGAGCAGAGAACTGGCTTATTTATCTCCTCTCTTCCCCTCCACTCCTCTCTTCTCTTCCTTCCGTTTTCTCTCTCAGTAGAGTCTTGCTATGTAGCGGAGGCTGGCCTTGAACGCTCACTCCTCCTGCCCCAGGCTCCTGAATGCTGTTGGGAATACAGACATCATGCCCATCTTCCTTTCATTCTGCCTGTGTATGTTCAGGTGTACATTTGTGCATGTGCATATGGAGGCCAGAGGACAAATACAGGTATTTTTCTTCAGGAACACAGTCCATTAGCTTGGAGCTCACCAAGTAGGCTAGACTATCTGCCCATAGGGATCCTCCTGTCTCTGTCTCCCCAGTGTAGGTTCACAAGTTTCCAGTCTGGCATTTTAATGTGAATGTTGGGGATCTGATTCAGGTGTTAAACTTGCATGGCAAATAAACACCTTGCAGACTGAACTATCTCCCTAGCCTCCCTTTTCTCCTTTTACATAAATACTTTTTGAATATTCACCATGTGCTGGGTAATTGGCCAGATGGTGGGTTTCTGGTTGCAAAAAGATGGATTCAGGGCTAGAGAGATGGCTTAGTGGTTAAGGTGCTTGTCTGCAAAGCCTATGCACCCAGGTTCAATCCTTAGAACCCATGCAAGCCAGATGCACATGGTGGTACATGAGTCTGGAGTTCATTTGCAATGGCTAGAGGCCCTGGTAGACCCATTCTCTATCTCTCTTTCTCTAATAAATAAAAAAAAATGAAATATTTTTTTAAGAGATGGATGCAGGCAACTCCCTCATGGAGTTGACATTGACTCTTCTTTCCACCCCCTGACCTGGGGCCTCTTTCATTTAAATAATATATTAGGGTTTGGGTCATACCAGAGAGCAACAAAGAATAAATGTGAATTTATACAGTTTTCTGGGCATTTACATGGTTCTCTAGGTCATGGGCTTTTTCCTCCCTAATGTGGTTCCTCTTTCTGTAGAGAGTCAGTTTTCACTGTACTATCTCACAGGATGCACATTTTGAATCTTTTACGTTCTACAGTATCTAGTGCAGAGCACTGTGGTAAATAGTTTAAAGATATTTATGCTCTGAATTGACTGAGCTAAATGTGATTTTAATCTCCTCCAGCTTAAAGGAATGATTGTTAAATCTTATTTTTTGAGTTTAGATATATAATATTTATCTTAGTCCAGCTGTAATTGAGGGCTGGAGGACTTAGGAAGCCAAAGGTAGTGTCATACTTTATTGACTGAAATATGGTTGAAAACATAATTATATCACTGGAGATAATCATGAAAGGTAATTACAAAAGGCTAAGAAAGGTGCATTAAAAAACAAAACAAAAAGAAATTTTCATACTTTACATGATATGAGGTTCTTATTTACAATTGAAAGCAGTAATATGATGAAGGAAAAATTTAAGTGATACTTTCCTTTCAAAATAGGACATAGAAAATCTTAACAGTGCTTATCACATTGGACCTATGCTGACCTCAGTCTCTGTTGGAGAATCTGTTTTTCTTTTTCAGAAGGCAGTGAGAACCAAGGAGATGAACCACCCCTCACACATCATCCTGGGCCCAGGTGAAACCACAGAGAAACTGGCGAGATGAATAAGAGTGCTGCTTCAGGGCTGGAGAGATGGCTTAGCAGTTAAGCGCTTGCCTATGAAGCTTAAGTACCCCAGTTCGAGGCTCGATTCTCCAGGACCCACATTAGCCAGATGCACAAGGGGTGCACGCATCTGGAGTTCGTTTGCAGTGGCTGGAAGCCCTGGCGCACCCATTCTCTCTCTCTCTCTCTCTCTCTCTCTCTCTCTCTCTTTCTCTCTGTCTGTGCCTCTCAAATAAGTAAATAAAAGCTTTAAAAAAATTAAAAAAAAGAGTGCTGCTTCAATAGTGAGTCTGACAACCAGCTCCAGGGTCATGGAGACAGATATGGAGGATGCCCAAAAGACACTAAAGCAGAAATCTAGAAGCTGCTGAGAGCACAACACTAAAGTAGACTTAAAACACGCCCAACACAGCTTAGGGAATTTTGCTGAAGAAGGGCCAGAGAGATTGTAAGATCCACAGCATGGAAGGGAAGAGGCATTGCTGCCCCCACCAACAATGGCTCCAGCTCTCACATCTCATAGCCTACAACCCCAGGGGCAATACCAACAGTCCCACTGAGGAGGGCCCTCAGCACAATGGGGGCAGGGAGGAGATAAATGATGGTACTAACACATGATGTATCTGTACAAACCGTCTACTGAATAAAAAAGAATAAAATGTAGGAGATTATTTACTTGAAGCACTTGGATCCTACCAGTTGCTCTACCACTGCAGGAAACCTCCTTACCCCACCCAGCCACCATTAACTGTCTGCAACTCTTCAAGGGAAGCATGAGGTCCTCATGCCCTCTTCCATCAACTATGACGGCATGTTGATGGACCCATTATTGTGTGGATTTTGTGACAGTCACTGTGAGAGCTGAATTCAGTTGCCTGGATGACAGCATCACACAGCACTCCTCCCCACCTTTTGACTCTTACATTCTTTCCTCTTGCATTGTGCCTATGCAGTCAACCCTATTTAAACTCAGTGGGTCTCATCCACACACAAGGAAAAAAAAAAGAGTCATCAATACAAAAGATGGACTATTTCGTTGGGAAGAAGAAGGGGTTCAGTGGAAGGGAGTGGGGAGTGAGGTAGAGAGAAGGTAGTGGGGGGATTATGATGAAATTACATTACATAGACATATAAAGATTGTCAATAAATTAAAAAACAGGATGTAGGGAAGACTGTTTCATTGCTATTGGAAGCCTTGGTTTTCCTATCTATGAAACAGGGACAGCAATAATGGCACCTGACCTCTGGCATGACAATGAGCACTACAATTAGGTTTGTTAAGTGAACAAATACTCACAAAGCAGAGGAAAACACTGCTGGATAGTTGTGCAAAAAGGAAAACAAATAAAAAGGGAAATGAAGAAAGGTAACATTTTCTGGATTCAAATGCATTCTTTCATGAGATACATTGCAAACCCTACAGGAAACCTCAATTTGAGAACATTATGATTGCATATGATATCTTTTTTAAATGTGAGGCTTAGTGAAGTGTAAATATTTCCAATTATCATTTACTTTTAATCATTATCTTACTCATTGAGGGATTCTGTGAGCCCCACACTGGTGTTTCACAGTACAAGATGTGCTACGGGAAAAAAAAAATGTTTGTCCTCAGATAAGTTTGAGAAGCAGTGCACTAAACTGTGGGATACATGAAATGAATGTATTTTCTGGGAGATTATTCAGAGGCTTTAATGTACAAACAGTCATGACAAGTCTGGTGCCAGAGCACTGGGGAGTGAAGAGCATGTAATGTTCAGCATTTCCTAAACTCATTTTGGCTCTCTCTTTTAACTCTCTTTTTCATCTTTTCTGTATCACTTTATTTCTTCCCTTCTTCCTCCATCTCTTGCCTGTTTTCTTTTTTATTTTCTTTGCCAGAGCTATTAATGTTGGGGATAGTTTCCAGTGGGGCATAGCTTGGGAGATACTGAACTAAAGTTTATTAAAGTCTGTCCTTTGCTTAAGTGTCTTCATTGTAGCTTCAACAATGACTTATATAGAGGTTATTATTTTGCCTATGTATTTATCTATGGGGTACATATATGTGGTGTGTATATATGCTCACAGGTATGTTGATGTGTGTGTTTGTAGATGCACAGGTATGTATGTGCTCATGTTTGCAGATGGCAGAGGTCAGTGGTGGGTGTCTCCTTCAATCACTTGCCACCTTACTTTCTAAGACACAGTCTCTCATTGAGCCCAAAGCTCTTTGATTTGGCTAGAAAAGCTAGCTGGCAGTCCCTCAGGGATTTTCCGGTGTCTATCCTCCGAGCACTGGATTACAGGTGTGTCTCATCATGCTCAGCATTAATATTTTTTTACTGTATCTCTCTCTCTCTCTGTGTATGTATGTATGTGTATAGTGTATGCACAGGTATGTGCCTATGTGGTGTCTTGTGCACTCACCTGTGGAGGGCTGTGCTCACCTGTGGCAGCTGGAGCTCAATGTTAGGTGCCCCATGCCATCACTCTTCCATCTTTTCATTTTTACTTGAGCTGGAGACTCTTACTGGTCCCAGAGTCTGCTATGTTTTCATGAGTTGTGGTGATCTTCTGGTCTCTGCTCCCCTATGGGACTAGGGGCACGTGTGGTCACACCCAGCTGTTTATGTGGGTCTGGGTATTGAAGTCAGGTGATCTCTCAGGCCTCCTCAGGCCCTTATGCTTGTATAGGAAGTGTTCTTAACCATTGAGCCATCCCTCCAGCCTCATTATTTTTTATGCAAAGAAATGTCACTTGTCTCACTTTAT
The DNA here is from genome assembly GCA_036346955.1 of Dipus sagitta. NCBI lineage: Eukaryota > Metazoa > Chordata > Mammalia > Rodentia > Dipodidae > Dipus > Dipus sagitta. The sequence goes on from CM070770.1 coordinate 172,493,852, forward strand.
GAGAATATTCCACATATAAGTAGTAACAAGTCCATGTTGAGACACTGGGCTGGGTTAGCTGTTTCCCTTGGCAAAGTGATGTTCTCCTGTAAAGCAGACTTGCAATGGGAGCTCAGTTGGAGAAATCTTGAATTATGACACATCATGGCTTTTCAGGGTCTCTCACAAGTTGTGAAAACTCTGGACTTTTGAGAATTTTCTCTCATGGGAGGGCTGGGCAGTTGGTAGAGTGCTTACCTGCCATTCATGAAGCCTTGGAGTTCAGTCTCTAGCACTGCATAAACCTTGTGTGGTAGTGCATACCAGTAATTCCAACACTTGAGAGGTATAGGCAGGGGACTGAAACTTCAAGGTCATCCTTGATTATGCATTGAGTTTAAGGCTGTTGCAGTAAGTTTCACATTGCTGGTAGAAATCACCCAACCAAGAGTGGCTTGTGGGAAAAAGAGGCTTATTTGGCTTATAGGCTCAAGGGGGAAGCTCCATGATGGCAGGGGAAAATGATGGCATGAGCAGAGGGTGAACATCAACCCCTGGCCAACATAAGGTGGACAATAGCAACAGGAGAGTGTGCCACACACTAGAATGAGGAAACTGGCTATAACACCCATAAGCCTGCCCCAACAATACACTGCCTCCAGGAAGTATTAATTTCCAAATCTCTATCAGCTGGGAACCTAGCATTCAGAACACCTAAGTTTATGGGGGACACCTGAATCAAACCACCATATTCCGCTCCTGGCCCCCATAAACTGATAAAAATCCATGATGTAAAATGCAATGCATTAAGTCCAACTTTAAAAGTCCCCATAGTTTTTACCAATCCCAATGATGTTCATATATCCCCATAGTCTAAGGTCTTTTAATGTAGCCATAATACCCCCCCCCCAAAAAAAGAAAATTCCCCCAAACCCACAATGGCACAGAATAAACATTCACAGTGCAAAAGATGGCATTGGGCATAGCAAAGAAACATTCAGCCAATACAAGATTTAAAACAACCAGGGCAAACATCAAACTCTGTAGCTTTAAGTCCAACAACTCTAGCCAGTGGCAATTGTCCAAGTTCGATAATTCTAACCAGCAGTTAGTCTCTGGCATTCCAATTCTGCCCCTCCAGCGAGGCTACTCATAGTCCTGGAAAACATCATTCGGCTGGCAGCTCTCCTTAGCAGCCATCTCATGGTCCCGGCATCTCCACTGGGTCTCCACTGAAATTCACGATTCATCCTCTTAGCTCCATTGGGTCTCCATGCAGGCATCCAGCAAACTTGCTTCACATTGCCCATGGCCATTTTCAAAACACAAGATTGTGTTGCAAATTCAATGCCCCTCACTTTTCTGCATTTCTTGTGCTCTACAATACCAGGTAGGGTGCCAAGTTGTTAATCCAGGGGGTAACAAAGCAGACTTTGAAGAACAGGACACTCCTTGAGCACTCAGGCCCCTTCAAAAGAGTCTACAAACCAGGTGTGGTGGTGCATGCCTTTAATCCCAGCACTCAGGAGGAAGAGGCAGGAGGATCACTGTGAGTTAGAGGCCACCCTGAGACTCCATAGTGAATTCTAGGTCAGCCTAGGCTAGAGTGAGACCCTATCTCGAAAAACCAAAAAAAAAAAAAAAAAAAAAAAAAAAGAAGAGTCTACATTGTTCCTGTTGCCCCAGTGCAGGCCCCATCTCAAAGGTTATAATCTCTCAAACAATTTGCAGATGAGTGGGCAGCAGTTTAGGCCTAAAGGTTTCATTTTTTTCTGTGTCATATCCCTCTGCTCACCCCAGTTCATTTCTATGCAAAGCAACCCTGCACAACTTCTTAGGACATGGGCATAACTGCAAGCTTTTCACACAAACTGCCTCTAGCCCAGTCCAAGCAAAGCTCTTTCTCACCCTCATAAGCCAAACCTCACAGTCCACAGTTCTTACTGCATTCAGGTCAGAGGTTGACCAGAATAGTCAATCAAGTTGTACTTACAGCACTGCAAGGCATCTCTTAGGTCAAGGTCTCAAATCCTCCCACACCCCTCTTGAAAATCAGCTCCAAAAGGCCAAAGCCACATAGTCAGGTGTCTAGCAGCAATCCCACTCCTCGTTACCACTTTACTGTTGCAGCCAGGTTCACATTGCTGGCAGAAATCACCCAATCAAGAGCAGCTTTCGGGAAAAAGAGGTTTATTTTGGCCTATAGGCTCAAGGGAGAAGCTCCATGATGGCAGGGAAAATCATGGCATGAGCAGAGGGTGGACATCACCCCCTGGCCAACATCAGGTGGACAACAGGGACAGGAGAGTGTGCCAAACACTGACATGGGGAAACTGGCTATAACACCCATAAGCCCACCCCCAACAATACACCACCTCCAGGAAGTGTTAATGCCCAAATTTCTATCAGCTGGGAATCTTGCATTCAGAACACCTAAGTTTATGGGGGACATCTGAATCAAACCACCACAAAGGCTAACCTAAGCTACATTAGACCCTGCATCAAAGCACAGAAATCAATCAAGAAGTTGTAGAAAATAAAATTAGTTGAAAAATAATTTTCATTATTACAATTTTCTGAATGCATCGTCAATTGGTTGTGACAATGACAGAAAACCATTAAACATGAAAATTAATTTAGTGTTTAAGAAATTTATTCATGGAAAAGTATGAAACATTAGGAGAATGATGGTGGAAGAAGAAATAAAAAAACTGATCTCTCATATTGTTGGGAAAGTTTAAAAATAGGAAAGTTGACTTTTTTCTAGGCTATCACAATTTAATGAAGCATTTCACAGACTCTGGTGAACTGGTAGTGTAAGCCATTTGGGAAAAACCAGTCACAAATGCATAGATGCTGATATCAAGATGGTGATTATGGGGCTGGGGGATGAAGCTCAGTTGGTGGAATGTTTGCCTATCATACCCAAGGCCCTAGGTTTGATCCTCTGCATAAGTAGGGTATAGTGGAGCATACCTGTAACTCAGTGCTTGGAAGGTGGAGATAAGAGATCAGAGGTTCCAGGACATCCTTATCTACATAGTGAGTTTGAGACCAGCCTAGGACACATGAGACCCTGTCTCAAAAACAACAAAACAAACAAACAAACAAAAAAGAAAACCCAGATGTTGATGATGTTACTGCTGGGAAATGCTTAAGTATATTGATGAGAGATTTGCTTAACTAAAAGATTTATAATTATGTTGCACAATCACTCAGTGGCTTTAATATAGTTTAAAAGTTGATATGAGTGAGGGGTTGGGGAGAGAGCTTAGAGGTTAAAGGCACTTTTTCTGTAAGCCTACTAACTAGAGTTCTGATTTCCCAGAATCCTCTTAAAGCTGAATGCAAACATGGCACAATGTGCCTGTGGAAACGGGAGGCAGGATCAAGAGAATGTGATCTTTCCTGTGTGGAAAAACGAGACACTCCCTGTCTCAAGCCAGGTGGAGGGAAACGACCAACACCCCATGGTTGTCCTTTGGCCTCCACATGTGCACACCTACATACACACCTATACACACACAAAAGCACATTTACCCTACTTCCAGCAGGTGGTTCTCACTACCAGCAGACACAGTATGAAAAATGAGCAACAAAGCAACAGTCCTGAACAAAATGTTATTAAGACATCAGCTCCATGCTGCCTTTTCCCATATGGCAAAAATTCCAAGTGGACTAAAGAAAGAAACATTAACAAAATACAAACCAGGAAGCTAAGAGAGTAGCACATGTATCAAAGTTGTGGAGAGAAGGTATTTTTTTTTGTCTGTGTGTGTTGAGGGATTAGGTAAAGTTAGTGGTGACAAGACCACAGCACTGAGAGACTATAAGGTTTTACTGAGCAAAAAGTGATGAAATAAGAAAGGTAAGAAGTTCAATGGAAAAATAGATTTTAGACACAAGTATTTGAAATATTTATAAAATATATTGAGAAATTCTATAAGTGTATTTCTTACCAATTAATAGAATATGCAAATCCAGAAAATGTCTTATGTTCTTTAGAATCATGGGTCTTAAAGATGTTCAAATGCTAATGCTCAAAAATTGCATAATGTGTAACCTTCTCTGGTATAGGGATTTTGTTGATGTGACTAATTGAAGGTGGGAAGATTATTCTGGGCCATCCAAGTGGGTCCAATGTAACCATAAGAATCTTTAAAAGGGAAAGAAGGAGATAGATGGGTCAGAGAAGGGGAAAGAAAGTTGTAAGCAGAGGATGAAAATATCACATTTCTGGCCTTGAAGAGGAAGAGGCTGTCAGCCAGGGATGCAGGCAGACGCTAGAAGCTGGAGAGAACCAGGCAACAGACGATGCTATCTTAGAGACTCCAGAAGGCATGTAGCCCTGGTGATCCACCACAGACTCTGACCTCCAGAACCATGAGAAAATAAATGTGTTGTTTCAAGTCACTAAGTGTTTGGTGATTTGTTATGGTAGCCATAGAAAATGAATATAATCTGCAAGATTACCATTGCCTAGTTGAGTTTGAGGAGCATAAAAGAATATGATGGGACATCACTCCTATGATTAGGCTACAGATATCTGACTTTATGCCAATCAAAATGAGGGTGATTCAGGTGAAATTTATCAGGTAAGCCATTATAAGGACCTGGACCTTTATGAAAGGGTATTTGACTAGGGGCATATTCTCCTATTGCTAGCAGGGAGAAAGGAAAGAGACACTGCAAGAATTATAAAGTGGACTCTTGTCGCTAAGACTGATCCCTGGCCAGCAGTCAGCAAAGACATGGAAAGCTCAGTCCTACAACTTTAGGGATCTGAATTCTGTCAACTACCTGGATAGCTATGGAAGATGACCAACCTCAGGTAGCTTCAGATGAGAAGGCGGCCCATAACTTGATGACTGCTGTGTGATCCCCTGGGTATCAAATCAAGCTATGCTGGGTTAGGACTTCTGATCTGCAGAACTATGAATAAGCATTTTATTGAGATAAAGGAAACACCAGTGGGCTGGGGAGAGGGCTCAGAGGGTAAGAGTACTTGCTGTGCAAGCTCAAGGACCTGAGTCCAATCAATTCACAACACCCATGTACAAACCCAGGTGTGGAGCAGAGCACAGACAAGAATATTCCTGGGGCTCTCTGGTAAGCAAGTCTGGTTAAAAAATAGGGAGCTTCTGGTTCAGAGAGAGACTCTGTTTTAGGGAAATGAGGCAGAAAAATTACAGAGGATACCTGCCACTTTCCTTTGGTTTCTGCCCACAGGTGTACGAGGTGCACACTGTGTATACATAACACACATTCCTCCACACACCAAAAAAAAAAAAAAAAAAAGAAACCCCCATGAGAAAAGCATTAGTTTTCTGACGAATGGCATGCACTAAAACACAGTGTCCTGTGATAAAATAACAACGAGCACCAGTCAGCTCCCACTTATTTCATGGCTCACTGTCTTCATGCTCTGAGCCTTGGTACCATCATTTCATCATCTCTAACATGGTCTGATCTTTTTTTTTTTTTTTTTACTTTACAGGGTTGCATTCTAGAAACACAGTGCCTGGCACAGTTCTCTGACATTTATTAAAGCTGAGTGAATGAACCACTGCTGTCTCCATTGTTAGGAGTATCACCATAGAAAGGGGATTGGATGCTCTCTGTGGCTAACTCATTATGATCTCTTGCTTTACCTTGGGAGGCAGCATTACAGGGCGGGAAGCCACCTATCATAGTGATGATAGTGAGTGATTAATTAAATGACCCACATAAAACACAGCATAGCCTAGCAAAGTCAGCTCTCAACAGCTTTTAAAATAATAATAGTTATTATTATTATTATTATTATTATTATTATTATTTTGGGAGGGAGTTGGTAGAGTTGAGCATAGGACCACACTTAATAAGATACTGTTCTTCAGGCAAGACCCATTCTATCTATCATCTATCTATGTATTTATCATCTATCTATCTATCAATTAATTATTTGTGTGGCATGCACATGTATGTGTTTGATTGTATGTGTTTGGGTGCATGTAAACATACATGAGTGTATATGTGTATGGAGAGGCCGAGGACAACCTCTGGTGTCATTCCTCCAGTGTTTCATCTACTTTTTTTTTTTTAAAAAAGAACCCCCTACAATTTTTTATGTAATTGTTTGAGAGGAAAAAAAAGAAGAATAGGGAGAGAGAGAGAAATGGAGAGAGAGGAAGAAAGAATGGATGTACAAGGGCCTCTAGCCACTGCAAATGAACTCCAGATGTATGTGACATCTTGTGCATCTGGCTTTACATGGATACTGGGGAATCCAACTTAGGTCCTTTGGCTTTGCAGGCAAGTGCCATAACCAGCCACATCATCTCTCCAGCCCCATCATCTACTTCTTTTTGAGACAGGGTCTCAGGCTTGCCTGGAACTCACCAATTAGGCATGACTAGCTGGCCAGTGAGCTCCAGGGTTCTTCATTTCTACCTCACCAGTGCTGGGACTACAGTGTATGCCACCATGTCCATTTTATGTGTGCACTAGGGATCAAACTCAGCAAAAGATTTTAATGACTGAACTTCCTAGTCCCACTTTATCCTTTTAACTTGTGACCAGTTCTTAGTCTTTTTAAAAAATATTTTTGGCTCCTGGATCCCTCTTCCAATACTTATACATTTTGATGTATCCTGTCCCTGCCTTTGTGACTGGCAGTTGGTGTTGACGTCCTTCACAATTCCTTGTTCATGTGAATGAGGGTGTGTGTGTGTGTGTGTGTTTATATATATAGGTGTTTGTACACATGAGCACAGGTTTCTATACATATATGGGTATAAAATGGTATATGTGTGTACATGAGTGTGTATTATTTGTTGCACTGAGTGTGTGCACAGGAAAGAGCATAGGGAGGGTGGATGTAAAAATCTTGGAAGCATAAACAACAAACTCTCATGATTACGATTATCTCAAGGTAAAGTGCATTCACATATAATGTGGTGGGTAGGGGTGTGTACCTACCAAGCCTTGGTACCCACCCCTCTTGTGGGGGCATGGCGTGAAGGACAGATGGGAAATGAGTGGGTGGAAGGTATCACCTTTCATCACCAGTATTGTCTTGGCCAAGTCTTTCCTAAAGCAATTGCCACTGCCCTGCACACCCCAGGAGATACATGACTTAGAATTGTATCCACTGGCATAAAACTTGAGTTGCTAAGTATTTTGCCAAGAAGTTAATTTTATAGGAGAAAAAGCAAATTTGTAAGAAGATGCAATTCTACCTCTCTTTAACCAGGAGTTCTCAATGTGATTGTTTATATGTCTCCATTGCTAGACTATGAGTAATTTGTGGGCAGGTACAGTGTTTTTCTTCTTCACTATTTTGCTCTCCAGTGTTGAGCACATAGTAATCAGAAATGTCACCAGCATTTGCTGCAGTAGTGGGTGTACTCACTCTCAAGCATCAGGCCAGCTGTGCCTGCTGGGTGCTTTCCTTCACTGGGAGCCTTGGCAAGCTCTTCCCTTAGGTAAGACAAAAGTGAGGTTCATGGCCAGCTGCTCCCCAGTCCCTCCATTACAGATTCCAGGAATACAGGTCAAGCAGTCAGCCCTCAATTTAACAAGTACCGGTCCCTCTTAGCTCTGGAATATCAGGAAGATGATTAAACCTCTACTCTTGTACCTTGATTTGTTTTTCTCCATAGCATTTATCATCCAGCAAATAGTTGTGTGTTTTTGTGTGTTTGTGATCTGTGTCTTTCAATGAAGAAGGAAGTAAGCACTTTGTTTTGTTCACCACTAAACAGGATGAGTTAAAATATTTAACATTTAGGCATCATGGACATTGACCAATCAGAATGGATATTGGCTCCATGTACTGTCCAGGGGTATGTGGTGTATAGTGCAATGTAACTTGGCTATACTCCAGCTGGCCATGAACCTCACTTTTGTCTTACCTAAGGGAAGGTCAGGAAAGGGACTTTTTCATAAGCTGGTCATCAACTGTTTATGGAGTCCCTGTTATGTATCAGGCACCAGATGGAGATGTAGCTCAGAAACACAGACAAGGGCCCTGCTCAGGAAGGGTGGGGGCAGGAAAGGAAGACCTGAAACCATTGAAAAGGTACAAAGTTCTTCACAAGAACACCATGAAAAGTAAGGCTGTACTTGAGCTGGGAAGATGGCTTAGTGGGCCAAGTGCTTGCTGTACAAATGTGAGTACCTGAGCTTGGATCATCAAAATGCATGTAAAGCTGGATACTGAAGAGCTAGTGCTTGTAATTCCAGAGTACCTATCTATGGTAGGAGACAGGAGAACTGTCCAGAAGCTCTTGGGCCAGCTCGCCTGGTTAACACAGTGTGGTGAACAATGAGAGACCCTGCCTCAAACAAGGTGGAGGGCAAGGTTGTCCTCTCACCACCACACGCATTTGTGATATGTACCTGCCCATATTCACACTCATGCACACGCACGAGTACACACACACACACACACAAACACCCCTCAAAAAAGCAAAGCTATCCTAAGGGAATAAAATAAGATTATTGAAGAATTATCTGTATTCCCATAATCATTGCAACTCTATTCACAATAAGCAAGATATGACATCCACCTAAGTGTCCATTAATATATTTGTGATAAGTAAAATGTGATAAATTGTGTGTCAAAAAATTCAAGTCAATAGAAGCAGAGAGTAAAATGTCAGTTGCCAGGGACTAGGTACTATGGTGGGTGAGCAGATATTGGGCGATTCTGATGCGGTCCAGAGGGGCCTGTATTTCCTTGACTCTATAGCTAGATTCATGAGCTCTGGTGGCCAGCCACAGATTCCAAATCATGCCTCTGACACATTTAAACAGGGTGAATGCCTTCTCCCAGGCATCCTGAGGAGTGTGAGAAGAGGAAGATGGGAGGGATTTTTTGGGGAGGGGTGGGGAAGGAGAGAGAGATTTGGTATCTAAGGAAGAGGAGATGAGGAGCAGGAATTTTGGAGAGTATCAGGCTTCCTTCTGGGCATATTTATAGGATGGTTACCATTTAGATCTTGTTAGCTGGAGTTTTTTTTTTTCCTGGAAATACCCTGGGACCAAATGAGGCCATAGCCACCACCAAGACCCAGACTCTCTTACCTGACCATGTGGATACAGGTGTGCCGTCTATCTCCTGGAGCAGGCACAGAAAATCTACCACATATAGAGTGACTTGTTTCCTGTCTGCCCTGGTGAGACCACTGTGGCTGACTTCTTCCTTTCCTCATTCTGTTCACTCTTGCCCAGGCGTGGCTGAATTGGAGCCACAAGATTTGAATTGGAACTTCAGCTCCAGCATCTTCATGGCTGTTTGGGGACGTCGGTGCACAGCTAACATTATTGAACACCCTTTCATGCCAGGCATAATATTATGCACACTATTTCTTCTCATTCTTAGGGCAGCTCTGTAAAGGAAAGTGTTTTTTCCCCCTTTATTTTCCTTCTAAAATCACAATACTGTAGATGGAAAGCAACTGAGGCTCAGATACATCAGGCAGTTTGGTGAAAGCAACACAGCTATGTGGAAAAGCTTATGATTACTGACTCATTAAATTCTCACTTTATGCTGGATACTAAAGTCCCTGTAGTATTCTTCATGCTTAATTTTTATTGTCAACCTGATTGGATCTAGAATCACTTAGGAGACAAATCTCTGCATATGTCTGTGAGGGAATTCTTAGGTTAGGTTGATTAGATGGGTAGACTCACTTAGCTGTGGTATCATTTCGTGGGTTGGGGCCCTGGACTGAATGCCAAGGGGAGAGAAGCTGGGCACCAGCATTCAACCATCTCTGTTTCCAGACTGAAGTAATGAATGACGTGACCAGTGGCTTCACCAGCCTGCCGTGATGCCTTCCCTGCCCTGGTGGACTACAGTCCCTTGACCTGTGAGCCAAGAAAACCCTTTCTTAAGTTGCTTTTGTGAGATATTTTGTTGAGCAATGAGAAAAGTGATGCACACAACTATGAAACCTAAGTATGAGAAAAGTTAGGTGGAAAGGAATTAAGTAACTTGTCCAACCCCCCCCCCCTAAGAAACAGCTTATATCTTGCAGAAGAGAAATTTATATCTGGATCATTTTCTTCCCAATGTTCCAAGCCAACATTATCTTTATTAAATAGGAAGAATTCTTTTTGGTTACCACTCAGAGTTCAAAGCAGAACACTCCCATATAAACTGAAAAATGGAGAGGATGCCTATCATTCTGCTGGAGAGGTATTGAAAGATCATAAGAGTTAGATAGCTTCCTCTGCTACGTAGATACATAGGGAAGAGGAGCCCTTAGGTAAACTGCTGTTTTCTTTTCCTGGTATGTTCCAAGTTGGTGGAGAGGGCAGCTTACTTCCTGGCTCTTCTTCCCTGAGAAAAAGGAGGTGAGGTTAAATTTTCCCACCAGAGGGTTTGTTTAGTGGGGTTGTCTGCACACATCTGAGACATACATAGTCGGAGACAAATAATGGACCAATAAGTGCTCTGATCTTTGTTTAGGCTGACCAATCAGGACACAGGGGTGGGAAGGCTCACTCAATAAAAGTGTATATCCTACTGGGGTGACAGACTCTGGCTCTAGATCCCCTCCTCTAGTGAGGGGTCTATATTTCTCTACCTCTAATTTTTGCGTTGAATAAACTTTTCCATTCCTTTAAATTTCTACCCTTTCTTGCCTTTTAATTCTTTAATCAGTGTCTAACCCCTAGACAGTAACAGTATAAAGCTTACTGTCTTCTCAGCTCTGTTCTCCTCCAAGGTGTGTTGTTTAAAGAAGACAGGGAAGGGCTGAGCATCCACACATTGGAAGGAGCTGGGCTGTAGGACAGACTGTGAGATTTGGTAGAGCTGCCTTTTTAATATTTTTTGTTTATTTTTATTTAGTTATTTGAGAACGACAGAGACATAAAGAGGCAGAGAGAGAGAGAATGGGCTCGCCAGTGGCCTCCAGCCACTGAAAACAAACTCCAGACGAGACCGCCCCCTTGGGCATCTGGCTAATGTGGGTCCTGGGGAACTGAGCCTCGAACCGGGGTCTTTAGGCTTCACAGGCAAGCGCCTAACTCCTAAGCCATCTCTCCAGCCCTGCCTTTTTAGTCACTTGGGTTTCTTAACTGTTCTGGTAAGGATATTAGGAAAACTGCATTAGGTACTTGCTGCTGTGACAAAATACTCTGAGAGAAACAACTTCATGGGGCTTGAGAGACGGCTTAGTGGTTAAGTGCTTGCCTGTGAAGCCTAAGGACCCCGGTTCGAGGCTCAGTTCCCCAGGACCCAAGTTAGCCAGATGCACAAGGGGGCGCACGCATCTGGAGTTCCTTCGCAGTGGGTGGAGGCCCTGGAGCGCCCATTCTCTCTCTCTCTCTCTCTCTCTCTCTCTCTCTGCCTCTTTCTCTCTCTGTTACTCTCAAATAAATAAATATTAAAAAAAAAAGAAACAACTTCATGGAGGAAGGATTTATATTTGTTTATAGTTTTGGAGGATAAAGTTCACCATGGCAGAGATGCTGGCCAGTGGTGGTGGGATCCTGTGGATGTGCTTCTCACATCTTGGCAGAATGGGAAGCACAGAGCATGACCACATGAGTGGGCTAGGCTATACCCTCAGAGGCACACCTCCGATGACCCTTCTCTGCCAGGCATGCCTCCCATGCCAAAGGTTCCTCAGCCTCCTCAAAAGTGCCACCAGCTGGGGCCAAGTGAGGACATTTCACATTCGAACAATGCTTGTAATCCTAGTGCTGGGGATGTGGAGACAGGAAGATCTTTAGGGCTTGCTGCCCAGTGGGCTCTGGGTTCAGTGAGAGATCTTGTTTAGAAAAACAAGCCGGGCATGGTGGCACATGCCTTTAATCACAGCACCCTGGAGGCAGACGTAGGAGGATCACTGTGAGTTCGAGGCCACCCTGAGACTACATAGTGAATCCCAGGTAAGCCTGGGCCAGAGTAAGACCCTACCTTGAAAAAAAAATAAGGTGGAGATTGATTAAGGAAGACACCTAATGTTGACCTCTGACCTCCACCCACATGTGTATACACATGCATGTGCACACACACATGCACTGATAATGCAAAATATGCATGCACACAACATACACATGAAAGGGAAGAGAGTGAGCAAGCACGAGAGAGACAGAAGATTCCATTTTGATGGTTTTGCTCCCATCTATATTCGATCTGTGTTCTTCACACACAGTTACCAACTTTCCACCAACTCAATTGCGAACATTTCAAGTGTGGCCCTGGCGTCTGCCCTGCCAGAGGGAGGCGACAACTCATTGGCTTTGCATCACAGAAGTTTGTGGCTTTAGATGAGGAGACAATTCTAATACCAACTCAGAATTGTTATCATGGTGCTGAAGTCAGCACGAGTGGATGGGAAACGGAGATGCACATACTTCCAAAGGGAAAGTGGCCCAGAGGAAAGCCACCGGAGAAGGCCTTCTGGCGGAAGCAGGCTCGAGGAGTTGGGAGGAGCAGGCGAAGTGGTGGGGCTGCAGCGGTGTTTGCTTTCTTTCTGTGTTGTGTGGACATTGCCGTCAGCCTGGTGCTCAAGGCCACTGAGTGCTCACAGTATCCCAGGCGTGGAGCCAAATCCCTCACGTTGCCAAACCCTTTGAGGTTTGCATCACCATAACCCATTTTCCAGATGGGACACTGGCAGGTGAAAGGAGGCATGTTCAGATCATAGACAGTGGCAGAATGTTTTCTAACCGAGGCATAACTGGTATATACAGAGCCTGTGTCCTTACCATAAAGCTCTACACTGAGGGCAAGATGGAACTAAGTGAAATTTTTTTTGCCTACTCAGGTAGAGAAGGTAGGGACAGTGCAAAGAAGGTTGAGATCTATTAAAAACAGAAAAGAAGGAATTTCTTTCTTATGCATTTTTTTTGTTTTTGTTTTGCTGTATCTTTGGGAAGAACCTTGAGGCCAAGATATTTTACCTGAGAGACATGTTGGCTTAGTATGCGGAAAGAGGCTACGGGAAGAGGCAGGGCCTGGATTCTTTGGGTTAGCTCAGGTTTTGAGTCCATCCACCCAAGACAGCTGGGCGGGGAGGGCAAGGATACACTGAATCGGTGCATGACCACAGGAAAGAGGGCTTGTAGTGGGAAGGCATGATTGCAACTTCAACTTGACCTTTAGTAGGAAATGTGGCCAAGAGGGCAAGACCTGATCAGGCCAGGGAGGCCCAGGCACAACATGCTCCATAGGTGGAAGGCTGATGATCCGAGGAATGATGGCAGGCAGCTCAAGTGAAGGAGTTCTGAACTGAGACACCACGTGATGCCCATCTGTCCTTCATGCTGCTATAGGTTCTTGTGTGTATGTGTGTGGGGGGGAACCAAGCCTCCTCCCTTGCCTTAGTTTCTTCATCTATTAACATGGGACAATTGCGCCAGAAGTGTTCTGAGTGGGTGTGGTGACTGTAGAGTTCCAATAAGGACAATGACTAAGCATTTGCCATATTTAAAGATGATGTTTAGTCATTTTCTTTTCTTTACTGATTGCCTTTGGTCTGACCATTTGGCTCTGGTCTCAGGCCCCAGTTCCTACATCAGTAACATGGAGGAGAGAAGGGGGAGACATCTTCACTGCTGTACAGAAGTAGGGACGGGCAGGACTGGGGTGATGGAGCAGTCACTGCCTACATCCCAGAATAGCTTTAGCCTCCTGGCATCTGCCATGCTGGCTGCAAACTCCCTTCCCATTGGCTGCTCCCTGTCTCTGCCATCTGGCTGGCTCTGCTTTCCAGGTTTTTGTGGCATTGGCTAAGCAGCCCTCTTCATGCGCTACAGTGTGCTGCCTTCATTTTCCAAGCGGCCAGGATCATAATAACAAACTCTTCTGGTTTCCTCACTTCACCTGCCTGGTGGCTGAGGACAGAGGAGTAGGAGCTTGAACCAGTGGAAAAGGGCCTAGAGTTGACACCTAGAGTCTAATGTTGTTTTGTGTTTTAAAAATTTATTTTATTTGCTAGCAGAGAGAGAGAGAGAGAAGAGAAACACACACACACACACACACACACACACACAGATTGAGAGAGAGAGAGAGAAAGAGAGAGGAGGGAGGAAGGGAGGGAGAGAGAATGGGTGCACCAGGACATCTAGCCACTGCTGGAACTCCAGATGTATGTGTCATTTTTGCGTCTGGCCTTACATGGGTACTGGGGTACTGTGGATTTGAACCCAGACAGGCTTTGTAGGCAAGTGCTTGCAAAGTGTCTGAGCCAGCTCTCCAGCCCCAAAGTCTCACGTTCTTTTTACTGACTCATTATGGTTCCATCAGAGGCAATCCTGGAGCAGGACCCCAACGAACGTGACCAGTAGCAACACTTCCTCTTACTGTGGTGCTGGCTCAAGTCCAAACACTTTTTTGTGTTATGATATCATCATATGAAAAATATATGCTAATGAGGCTGTTATTCTGTTATTGACGAAAGTGACCACAACATGTAGTTTACTATTTTCTTACTTTCTTCCTTTCTTTTTTGGATCTTACTCTAGCCCAGGCTGACCTGGAACTCATTATGTAGTCTCTGGTTGGCCTTGAATTTACAGCGATCCCCCTAATTCTGCCTCCTGAGTGCTGGCATTAAAGGTATATACCACCATGCCTGGTGTCTATTTTCATTTTTTGTAAAATGTGTGTGTGTGTGTGTGTGTGTGTATGTTTGGGTCCATGTATGTGTGCTTGCTTGTGGAAGTCAGAGGACAACCTTGGATGTTGTTCCTCAGAAAGGTTGAGCACCTCTTTTTAGATAGTGTGTGTCTTTGGCCTAGAGCTCACCAACTTGGCTAACTTCCTTGCCAGCAAGCCCCAGGGTCTGCCTGTCTCAGCCTCCCCTGCACTGGGATTATAAGCACATACTCCCATGTTGGCTATTTTTACATGAGTTCTGGGAATCAAACTTAGACCTTCATGTTCACACTTTAGTGGCTGAGCCATCTCTCCAGCCCTTGGACATTCATACAGAATTGCTGTGACATTTTAGTGGATGTAAAGAAAGGATGAGAACAAGTGCTTTGGGAACAAAGAGGCTACACATGTGTGCTCAGGGCCCATGTGGCCCTCTCTGTCATGGAGACATTACATCTTGATTTTCCAGGTAGGCCCTCTGCCAGTGAGCTACATCCAATCCACATCTTGATTTTCCATTCAGTCTCAAACATGTGGTTCAGATGGAGCTTTCCCTGTTCTTAGCATGTGACCCGGGCATAGACACATGAATAATTCTTGTTCTGGTCATGGTGACAGGTTGGAGAATGAAGCAAACCTAAAAGGCTTCAGCAAGGCAATCCTGGCTCAGGACCCAGACATGACCATGTCTTCTCACTGTGGTGAGGGCTGGGATAGACCACCCACAATATTCTCATTGGGAAGGGCACAAAATACCCTTCAATTGTCATCATGAAGAATGTGACTCATGGGTCTTGGTTGCCTTTGGGTAGGAGAGAATGGAACTAAGCAGAAACAAGGACAAGAGATAAAGAAGAGAGGGAAAGTCTTGATGACATTAATTCCTATCTCTCTCTAGTCTCCAATTCCCTTATTTCTACATCTCTTTTATATAGCAGAATTGGCAAGAAGTAGAAAACACTTCGGTGTTTTCACTAAGTGATCAGAGGAGGTTTTGAGTGATCTTTGGTCTGAATTAAGCAATAAATTGAGTCCTGCAAACACACAGGTGAAGGGCATTAGAGGAAGAGAGAGTGGAAAGAAGAAGGGCCCTGAGGTAGGAAGGGCCTGGTGTCTTTAGGAATGACAAATGCACCTGGTGTGGCTGGAGCTAAGTGAAAAGCTGTAGTTTATCCCAGATTTCTGCTTGGGGTGTCCCACCTGTGGAGTTAATCTTTTTCTGCCTGGACTGGAGAAGAGTTGGGAACTGAGCTGCAGAGGGCTGCTGTAAGGGGCCTGTAACTGCAGGAGTGAGAAATGCCGGCGACCAGCACTGAGGCCGTCTCTGTAAATGGCTCTCTGCCCATGCCCACGAGATATGACTTTCCTCAAGCATGCTTCCTCGGATAAGTCACCTAGAACCTGTCAGAAATTACTTCTACAGGGATTCATAGGAGGGGCAAGTCCTTATAGACAGAAAAGCTTCAATGGAATGATGTTCTTTCATTACAATTGCCAAGATGTGACATTCCATGAACGGGTGCCAAGTTGTTCTCCATGTGTTTGTTCCTTTCTTCATTCATTTAACAAGAATTTATTGAGTGTCTGATATTTGCCAAGGTATACAGAAAGGCACTGAATATGCAAAGATGAATCAGTCACAGCTTCTGCTTTCAAGGCTCTCCATCTGGGGTGGGCGTAGAGGAGGCAGCCATGTAAACAGACAATCAAAGAGAAACATGCTGGAGAGAAACACGGCAGGTGTGGAGAGCAAGCCAGGAAGGAAGCCTCGAAGACGAGGGGCAGCTTAACGAAAACCATGGTGGCTCACCTAGGGGACAAGGCCTCCCTCCAAGGTAGACCATGAAGATCTAGGGACTTCGACAGTGGGGGAGTTTAGAACTTGTTGGGATAATGTATATTAAGAATATGTAGTCACAGGAAAGGATGGGGTAGGAAATGGTGAACATTCACTATTGAGGTTTTTTTTTCTACCTCAAAAGTTGGTCAACAAAGGTCAGAAAGATGGCTTATCAGTTAAGGTGCTTGTCTACAAAGCCTAAGGATCCAGATTTGATTCCCCAGTACCCATGTAAGCCAGATGCACATGGTGGTATATGTGTCTGGAGTTCATTTGCAGTGGCTAGAGGCCCCAGATTGCTCATTCTCTCTCTTCCAAAAAATGAAAAATAAAAAAAAAATTGGTCAACAAAATTGAGAAAAGTGATTGAGATCAATATAGTGTGCATTGGGTGTTTCGACTTCGTGTGGGAATTTCTAAGTCAGATTATACTGTTATAATAAATGTGATACTCCATATATTTAATGTGATAATAATCAGGATTGATCTGAAGAATGAATGGTTAGTTTCTGGGTCAAGAGAATTTTAAGCTCCAGGGCTAGAGAGTTGCTTAGTGGTTAGGGCACTTGCCTGAAAAAAAATCAAAGGACACAGATTTGATTACCCAGGACCTAAAGAATAATGTATGTGTCTGGAGTACATTGGCAGTGGCTGGAGGCCCTGGTGCATTCAATTTTCTCTGGCTCTCTCTCAAATAAATAAATTAACTTTAAAATATATAAAAAATCTGCTGGGCATGGTTGACACATGCCTTTAAATCTAGCAGTCAAGAAATGGAGGTAGGAGAATCACCATGAGTTCAAGGCCAGTCTGACATTACATAGTGAGTTCCAGGTTGACCTGGGCTAGAGCAAGACTCTACCTCACGTTTATAGCTGCTCAATTCTCAATTCATAATCTCTAAGAACTGGAATCAACCCAGATGTCCATCATTAGATGAATGGATAACCAAGATGTGGTATATCTACATGATGGAATTCTATTCAGCAGTAAGGAAAAACGACACAATGAAATTTGAAGAAAAATGGTTGAACTTGGAATAGATCATTCTCAGTGAACCCACTCAATCACAAAAAGACAGCTGTCGCATGGCCTCACTCATCTGTGGCTCCTAACATGGATCTGCCTGAGATTCTGACATACCTAATACGCATCTCAAGGACCAGACAATAGGAAGGGTGGAATGGAAGGGGAGGTGGGGGGGGGAGTGGCACAAAACTTGACCCAAATGGAACTGGTACAATAACGTCCTATATCCTGAAAGACAGAGTAAAAGGTTGAACCTTTATCAGTTCCTTAGAGAGAACACCTAAGTCAAAGTGCCCTGGAGAGAGTATGATGAAGACTAACCTTAATCTTCTCCTGTTTCTCTCTCTTCTCTCTTTCTTTTTTATATTACCTATCTTTTTCTTCCTTGTTTTCCCTTGGTGCTGGCCTATAACTCCCAGTGCCAGGATGCTGTTAACATCCACAATGATCTGTTGATCAGAGAGACCTACAAGGTTTCCCAAAAGAAGGTTAATGGCAAGACCCTACTTCCAAAGACACCATATGCTGTAGGTTTGTAACATGGAGCGACCTGGCTGGAATCTGGAAGAGAGTCAGTCCCAGACAGTTAGCTTGTCTAGTGCCAGAATGTGCTACATGAGCAACTGGCGAAAAATGGCCAACATATGTCTAAGCTACTCAGCAGCAAACAACCTGACATGATGCTCATCCAAGTGCAATAGTGGCACACAGCCATGGTGGGTAACCAACTGCTCTTGAACTGGCTAACAGATCTGCTCAGTGGAATGGAACCCATATCTGGAGCTGCAAAACAAGTCAAAAGCATATCCAAAAAGTTAGTTCACTCTCCAATATCAAGCTCCCACCAATCTTGGGCTACAAGAGGGCCTACACCTGTTAAATTCTCTCAAAAATAATAATGGTTATCCCATTTATCTGGTGCAGACTTCACTCTCCATTGGAGATTCTGCTTCCCTTTTTCAGATGGATGCAGAACCTGAGGAGAGAATCAACCCATCACACCTCACCAGGCCCCATTTGAAACCATAGAGTAACTGGGGAAATGAGCAAGAGTGTTGCTTTCTTGGTGAACCTGATATCAGCACAAGGGTGAAAGAGATAGACACGGAGAACACTCAACTCCTATCAAACCAGATATCCAGAGACACAGAGGCTCCCAAGACCTCATCACTGAAGTAGACCTAAAGTGAACCCAACATGGTTCAGGGAAATTCTTAGAAGGGGGGCGGAAAAATTGTTAGAGCAACACATTGGGTCATTATGCACAGGGACATTGCCTCTTACCCATAACTGATGGCTAATCCCACAATGCATGACACACATTCCCCAATGAGGTGGGGGGGAGGACAGGGAGGAAGCTAACGATGGTATCATCATGTGTTGTTTGCACAATGAGTATGTACATAACTAATAAAAACTTGATAGCAACAGCAGCAAAAAGAATTATAAGCTTCAATGGCCACAGGTGCCAGGCATGCAAACAGGTAAGCAAGGAACAAGGCCATAGGTCATGTGGCTCCTGCTCTGGTTAAGGAAGGCAGGAGTGGCTCCATGCAGACTGTTATCCCTGAACTCAGGTCAAGGACTGCCAGAGCTCCTGAGTTTTCCAGAGCAGCTGGAAATCTGGGTCCTTAGGTAAAAAAAAAAATCTCACCATTTTTAAGTGTTGGTAACTATTTTAAATTTCACAAAATTCGTTGTGGGCCAAGTGTAACACATTTGCCATCCCAATATGTCTATCGGCCACTGGCATGTAACTTCTGGGTTGAGAAAAGAGTTTTATTTCTTCAAAAGACAAATCAAAATAGTTTTGGATCTCAGTATTCATAAAATGGTTATTGAATCTCAATATTCATGCTCAGAATGACCTTCTTTCATTGTTGTTCTAGCAAAGTCCTAGTTATTACTTAAAATTTGGTATAATTCTTCCCTGTGAAGCTTTCCCCAAGACCCTAGCCCCTATCACTTTGTTTTTAAAGCTATCATCATGGTTTTATACGTCTTCTGCATCTTTTACATATATTGATACCAAAGAGAAAACCTAAGCCAAAACTATGGTGCAGGAGAGAAGCTAGCCAGAAAAAAAAAAAATTGTTGATTAGTGGATAGTGCATAGGCTTATAAAAGTGGGTGAGATTCACAGCCCAGGTGTTCCCAGGCTGCAGTGGCTGCCTGACAGGAGGGACTTTGGGATGCAGAGAAGCAGAGTAGTCTGAAAGGGAAGGTGATATTCAGGAAGAGGGAAGAGAGAAGGTTTAACATTGAATTTCTATAGGACTTGATTCTCAAGCAGAGTGTGCTCCATCTCCAGCCTGTAGCTGCATCTGTCTTGACTTTCTCCTTATTTACTGAATTTGGACTTGGGAGTTTTCTGTTGAAGGGATTCAGGATATGGGGGTGTTTTTGTTTTCCATTCTCCTTTCATGCTTTTCTTTCTCTAGAAATCCATCTCCCCCTAATTTTTAGGCCATGTGGTTTTTCTTCCTCCTCCTCTCCTCCTCTTCCTTTTAAATTTCTGGAGCTGGGATTGAACCCAGGTTCTTGTGAACATTAGGCAAGCACTCTACCACTAAACTACACCCCCCCCCCCAGCCTCAAGGTCTGTGCACTTCTTATTTAAGGGTTGGGCATGTTATGGAGACATGGTTTATTGAGAGGGAGAATGAGAGCGAGGGAGAGGAAGAAGGAAGGATGGCAAAGAAGAGAGAGGGAGGGAAGGGGGAAGGGAGGGAGGGAAAGAGAGAGAGAGGAAGAAAGATTTGTTCTCTTATCTCATGAGTTTGAGCCTGGGAGGGTGTAAGTCTAGGGCAACTGGAAGCTATCATGGTGGCCTGTCCAGGGAGCCAGTATAGAGAAGAGTAAGAGACTGAGAGCATTTGGGATTCATGAGGTAGTGTTTGAGCTGCTGAATCAAATTGTACCTAAAGCTAGAAAATCCTAGTTATATTTTTGTTATTTATTTATTTATTTATTTTTTGTTTTTCGAGGTAGGGTCTCCCTCTAGCCCAGGCAGACCTGGAATTCACTATGGAGTCTCAGGGTGGCCTCGAACTCATGGCAATTCTCCTACCTCTGCCTCCTGAGTGCTGGGATTAAAGGCGTGCGCCACCACGCTTGGCTATTTTTGTTATTTTGGATTTTATTTTTATTATGTTGTTTTCTTCCTTAAACTAGTTCAAATTATTTTCTTTTGTCACTGGTAATCAAAGGGAAAGGAATCCTTCAACTCAAGGAAGGCATGAAAAGTTACCTCTTATGAATAGTCTTTTAGCTCACAAAGCCTTTCTACATACATTTACTGGATTTCTCCAACTTGCTTGTGAATATAGTAAAGCAGGAATGTGTGCGTGTATGGGTGTGTGTGTGTGTGTGTGTGTGCATGATGTGTAAATGTGTGTTTGTATATATGTGGGTGCTCACATGTGTGTGTGGGTGTACATGTGTGCATGCAGAGGCCAGAGGTTGACATTGAGTGTTTTCTTCAATCTTGAGACAGGGTCTCTCGCTGAACTTATAGCCCACTAATTTGGCTAGACTAGCTCGCTATGAAACCATAGGAAGTCTCATGTCTCTTTGTCCCCAGTTGAGATTGCACGTACATGATACAATTTCTGTCTTTTATGTGATGCTGGGGGATCAAACTCTGGTCCTTATGCTTGTGTGGAAAGCACTTTACCCATTGAATACCCCACAAAGCAGGGGTTCTTGCCCCTTCCATCACAAAGAAGGTATTTGGGACTTAATGAAGTTGATGTCCACAGAAAGACTGATAGGGAGGCCTTTTCTTTGAGTCTGGTCCCAGAGATTTTCTGCATCAATAATGTTGTACTAAATTAAACTCAAATAATGTTGAACTAAATTACTCTAAAGTACCCATTGGAAATAGCCTCTTTGAGTTATAATTCATGCTGAGTAATTACAAAATAACTTTCTAGTCATTATTTTCCTACTCGCATACCTCTAAGGAAAGGCTTGGTGACAAATGTCAGGGTTGGAACAATTTAGGTAATTAGTTGGATGTCTGGCTGATAGATACTTGGCTACTATCTCTCTATTTTTAAACCTTTGCTTGGCAACCAACAAAATAGAGACCCTCCGTTTCATATCCTTGCTACATGTCAAAGTTGTTTGGCAAGAAGGTACCTGCTGGTTACCTTTTGGGGCTTGGCTTCAGTACTGTTGTTGCAGAGCAGACTTACTTTGTAAAAAGTATGACTTTTCCTTCCCATCCCTTATTGTTTTTATTTTAGCCTGTGTTCTATTCTTAATATTTCCCACACTTTCAAATATTCATTTATTTACATATTTGTGCACACTTGCATATCTATGTATGTATGTAGGCACACTAACGTCTCTTGCCACTGCAAACAAATACCAGACATGTATCCAGTTTTACGTGGTTATTGGGGTATAGAACTAAGGCCACCAGGCTTTGAAAGCAAGTGCCTTTAACTTCTGAGCCACTTTCTCAAGTCCCATAGTTTCAAATTTTTAAGATTTGCTTACTTAATTTTTTTTCTTTCCAATTGACTGCCCATGGGTATGCAAGCTCCACTTCTACATTTCTAGCACCCAGTTTGATGTCTGGCGCACCACAGATTCTCATTATGTGCTTGTTGGTGGAGTTGAATGCTGACTGAATGGTTTATCTGAAGGTGTGCAGAAGGTGGTCTGTGAGCCATGGGAGATTTGATGCTGTGTTGGAGTTAGAGAGGTTAGCTTGATGTTTCTGTAGTAAACTTGGAGGAGAAGGAGAGAGATGAAAGCTGGGACATGAGAAACCTTCCATTGGACAGTAGAAGCAGAGCACCAGGACCAGGCTATGGGCTTCAGAAAAGGAGGGAAAGCCAGAGCATGGCTGGGGGCTGTGGGGGAAGGGATGGCTGGGAATGACAGGTGAGCTTAAGAAGGAGCCATGTCCTAGAATCCAGTGTGGGGGGCTGCTCAGGAAAAAGAGTGGTTGAAAACATCATTCCATTCCTCCCTGCAGCACCAGAGCATTTGATTCACACCTGACTTACTTTTTTGATTATTTCTATTCTGATTGTAGCAATTGGCAGGTTTCCAAGTGGCAGTGTGATTTTTTTTCTACTTGCAATCCCCACTTCTCCAGGTTAGCAGGCATGAGTGCTCTGGCCTTGCTGGTGAAGGCGGCACTTCTCATTTTAGCTCTGCTTGCAAATGAGCTCTCCACTGAGTCCTTAGGAATAGTCACTCACAAAATGTTTTACTTTCTCCATGCTCTGCCCCCCTCTGGAAGCAAAGGCACCTGTCAAATGTCTATTTTGCAGCTCACCTCTCTGCCAGTTTTGATGCTGTGGTGATAATGGGAATATGAAAGGGGAAGTCATAAGTCTAAGGAACCAGTAACATGGAGAGACACAAAGCCAAGTCTGTCATTCTTCCAGGGGGTACTCTGTAGAATTTTACAAGCTGTGTCATTACACTTGGGTCCTTTCTTACCTTTAGAAAGGAAAAGTCTTCTACAGTCTGTCACAGGTACATGGTAGAATTTTAGTAGTTGCTGGTTTGGAGTGCTTACAATGGGCTTAGTACTGCCAGATATATGGTAATCTTATCCGATCTCCCCTGTAATTCCATCAGGTCATTTTCCAGATGAGAGAACAGAGGCTCAGAGAGAGGCTGTGGCTTACTAAAGGTCAAACGGAATGTATATCATAGAAATGGATATTGTGCCTTCCCCCACCCCACCCAGTTAGGTTGGTGGAAGTACTGAATCACACTGGGCAGCCGATGGGGCCATTGTTGTCACTTATTGAACTATGCTAATGGGGCCCTGGTCCTCTGCGTGGATGCTGGGGAGCAGCTGAGTGTGGGTTTATGGGTAAACTCTCATCACTACCCTCTCCTCTACTCTCCTAGGCACCTCTCAGGGCTGCTGTAGTAATGTAACGATTTGGCTTCTGTATAGTTTTATGAGTGAATGTGTATGTGGGTGTACAATGCACATTTGTGCCTGTGCATGTGGAGCCTAGAGGTCAGAGGTCAATGTTTGGGTGTCGTTTTTTTTTTTTCTTTACCTCAATTTCTTTAAAAAAAAAATTTGTGGGCTGGAGAGATGGCTTAGCGGTTAAGGCACTTGACTGTGAAGCCTAAGGACCCATGTTTTACTCTTCAGATTCCAGGTAAGGAGATGCACAAAGGTGAGGCAAGTGCAAGGTCACAATGCCCACTAGGCAGTGCAAGTGTCTGGAGTTCGATTTTAGTGGCTGAGACCTTGGCTTGCCAATTCTCTCTCTCTAAAATTAAAAAATAAATAAATTGTGTGTGTGCACGCACATGTGCGCATGCATGCACACCAGGATCTCTTGCTGCTCTAAATTAACACCAGACACATTCACTACTTTATGTGTCTGGCTTTATTTGTGTGCTAGGAAATTGAACTCTGGCCAGCAAGTGCCTTTAACCACTGAGCAATCTCCCAGCCTTCTTAATATCTTTAGACAGTCTTTTGTTGAACCCAGAGATTTCTGGCAAGCTCCTGGGACTCTCCTGTCTCTTTCTCCCCATGCTGGGATTACAGTTGTGCACCTTCATACCCAGATTTTTTATGTGGGTGCTGTGGCTCCAAACTAAGGTTGTCATGTTTGTGCAGCAAGCACTACCCACTGAACTATCTCAACATGACTTCACTTTTGCTTTTTTATGTTGTTGCTGTGTGTGTGTGTGTAGTGTGTGTTGTGTTGTGGTGTGCATGTATGGTGTGTACACATGTGCAGATGCATGCATCCCATGCACACGTATGCAGACCAGAGGAGAATGTTAGGTGTCTTCCGCTATCACTCTTCCATCTTATTTCCTTGAGATGGAGTCTCTTCCTGAACCCCAAGCTGCTGATTTTGGTCAGACTAGCTGACTGGTAAGCACCAGAGATTCTCCTGTCTCTGCTCCCCACAGGACTGGAGTTATAGGCATGCATTGTCATGCGCAGATTTTACATGGGTGTTGGGCATTAAACTCAGGTCCTCATGCTTGTGTGGCAAGCGCTCTTACCCTTACTCAGCTGACCCATCTCCCCAGACCCCAGATTCAGCTCCTTAAAGGAGAAAGAAAGCCTTTGTCTCTCAAACATTAAAAATATCCCAATCAGGGGAGAACTCCCATAATTTAAGTAGGGTTTAGTAGGATTCATTGCCATTTCGCAGGGGGAGAAGTGTTTTCTATTTTACTGTAAATTAAGCAGGGGGAGGTGATAGCCTACCTAGGTGACTCTGCTACTCACCCTAGGGCTGCCTTCCCTCCCCAAGTCACATCCCAGCCACTGCCAGGGCATATGAAGGGCAATCAATGAACCAGCAGGCAAACAGCATGAATAGAGTGATGAAAGCCTTCCTCCCAGGCTTTTCTCTAAAAAAAAAAAAAAAAAAAAAAGAAGAAGAAGCGATGAGACCACATAAACCAACAACCAAGGAGGCTCTGGCTATGTGCTGGGAGGGCCTGGGCTCATCACCTCCCACTCCCTCAGCTCCATTTGGCTGGTCTGACGTCATAGTGAGGCTGGGCTCTGATGCAGGAGGTAGGGTGGGGGCTGGTTCATTCATTCCTGGTGCCCCTCCCCCTCTGTTAGCACTGGGGGAAGCTGTGGTCCAGAAGCAGGAATCCGGTTTGCAGACAGCTCCCAGGAGCCTGGTTTCCATCACATCTGCTGTCCTGAGCAATCGGCTGTGCTTTCTTCCCTGTGGGGAGGCTTGAAGGTGACACAAGACATTTCTGACTTGTCTGTTTTTTATCCACCATGCTCATCATTCCCAATTCCTTTACTCTGCTGTGACTGCTCTGTACGTGGTCCCAAGCACCATCATAACCTGCCCCTGGATCACCATTTGCATTTCACTCTGAGCTGTGCCTCATTTTCCCGGTTCTGGTGCCTCCTCCACCGGCGGCTCCATGAGGGTCCCTGAACAGCCAAATGCATGTTCCTGCATTGCAAAGAGGTCTCTTGATATGCAGCAATCAAAACAAGTACAGAGCCATCCTGTTTTTGTACCTTCTCTTTTGCAGTCCTTCTCAGACCTATACTAACTGGCTTGATTTCTCTTTTTCCCAACACTCTGCAACCACTACAGAGGCGACAGTGAAACCTAACATTCGTTGAGTTCTCACTGTGCACTAGGCTCTGTGGTATATACCCTGTGCACCTTATTTAATTTAATAACAACAGGCTGGATTAGCTGCTCTCATTACTCTGATGTTATAGATGAGGCTTTGGAGAGGAAAAGTAACGGACTTGTGTGGCGTAACAGTAAGCAGTGTCTGGAGAAACGTACGGGTTCCATATCTGTTTGCTGAATCAGTTAGATGAGTGGATGAAAGAACCACGCTTTTTTATTTCTTTCTTTTTTGGTACATGTGTGGGGGAGTACACATGCATGTGTGTTCAGTTATGTGTGTGCCGGCATGTTGAAGTCAGAGGACAACCTCTGCTGTCATTCATTCTCAGGGATGCTGTCCACCTGTTTTGTTTTGTTTTCTGAGACAAGGTCATTGGCCTGGAACTTGACAGGCTAGACTGGCTGGCCAGCCAGCCTCAGGGATATTCCTCTCTCTGCTTCCCCAGGACTGGGGTTACAGGTGCACATCACCATGCCCTGCAGCTTTATATGAGTAATGGGAACTGAACCCAGATCCTCAGCAAGCACTTTACTGACTCAGCTTTATTCCTAGACCCATCTCTAACTTCATAGATGAGACACTGGATGATCAGCATAAGAGACCTGCCTGTGGTTACTAGTGAGCAGTGAGACCAGGCACAAGGCGGGGGTCAATATCTTTCTTTTCCTTTCCTTTCCTTTCCTTTCCTTTCCTTTCCTTTCCTTTCCTTTCCTTTCCTTTCCTTTCCTTTCCTTTCTTTCTTTCTTTCTTTTCTTTCTTTCCTTTCTTTCTTTCTTTCTTTCTTTCTTTCTTTCTTTCTTTCTTTCTTTCTTTCTTTCTTTCTTTCTTTTTTGATTTTCGAGGTAGGGTCTCACTCTAGCTCAGGCTGACCTAGATTTCACTATGTAGTATCAGGGTGGCTTCTAACTCATGGCAATCCTCCTACCTCTGCCTCCCAAGGGTTGGGATTAAAGTCAACATCTACTTTTTGAAAATCTTGTGTGTGTATGTGAAGCTAAGCATCCATGTGCCATAGCACACACACGGAGGTCAGAGGACAGCCTCAGAATCTGGGGAGCCACTGCCTTGCTAGAGTCAGGGTCTCTTGTTTTCCTTTGAGTTCACCAGGCTGTCTGTTTACAAAATTCTGAAATTCTCCTATCTCTGGCTCCTATCTTGCTATAGGAGCACTGGGATTTCAGATGGGAAAAAGCACTATTGGCTTTACATAGTGTCTGGGGCTCTGAACTCAGGCCCTCATACTTGTGTGGCAAGCACTTATCTACTGAGCCATTTACTCACCCCTTCATGTTGGTTTGCTGGATGAATTGAACAGATGGATGAGTGAATCATGCCTTTTTTTTTTTTTTTTTTTGAGGTAGGGTCTCACTATTTAGAGCATGCTGTCCTGGAACTTGCAATCCTCTTTTCTTTGCCTCTATGGGTGCTTGGATATCAGGAGTTTGGTTTGTTACCAAGCCTGATGGGTCTTCTGTGGTTGGGCTGTTGATGTCTGTGCCAGGAAGAAGCACTGCCCAGGCCAGGTGCTGCTGGAGAGGCATTCAGGCAAGTACAAAGCGTCAGGTCTCACTGGGGTAGTCACCTGAGGCTGGAGGAACCCTCAGTGTGAATGTGGGAGAAAGGAGCTAAACCCCGGGGAGGATGACCTTTAAGATATTTTCCAGCTCATAAGAATCTGGGTTGTTGTTTAATTCTTAAAGAAACCAATAGAATCTTTTGCAAATATTGAGCCATCCAGTCCTTGCTCTGCCAAGTGGATGTTCACACTGGAGCAGTAAATGCCAACATCAGCAAGGCCCATCCTCTGGGACTCTGTATCTGTGGCCAGCTGGTTAGGGATTGTATTAACAGCAGCTGGAATTTATGAAGTGCTTACTGCATATCAGGAAGGATTATAAATTCTCTGCATGTGTAAACACAATTCTCATTAACCCTGAGTTCTCAGTAGTTTTACACAACAAAACTTTGTTTGCCACCTTATTAAAGTACAAGGGAGGCGAGGTCATTTTTTTTTAAAACCATCCCTGTCTGAAACATGAGGCCTGCAAGGGTGCTGTGGGGAAACAGAGAGTAGAGCAAAATGGTGGGTGGACTCTATGAATGTGTATGGCTGTTGTGACAGCCTTATGGAAAGCAGACATGAAGCCTTTTGAAACATGCCGGCTACAAAGTAATTACTGAACAAATACTAATGATAATAGTCATGATAATGGAGAAGACCAGAGAGGTGACTGTCAGCTCTACATTGAGCTCAGAAGTGGGAAAGGGCAAGAAGGTACCAACTTACATGAGCTAAGCTTTCCCTGGATGGAGTAATTTATGCCCCTGTTCACCCTAGGACAAGCTGAGGAGCCATTCTGACCAGAGCAGGGTTTGTATGACTGTTTTCTGCCAGGAGATTAATGCCTGTATCAATCTGTTTTTCTACCTCCTCAGAGGAACAATGTAGCTAGGCATCTGGAATAGTGTTTTAGTCTAATTTATCTATCTATCTATCTATCTATCTATCTATCTATCTATCTATCTATCTATCATTATCTATCATCTGTCTATTTGTTATTTATCTATCTGTCATCTATCTATCCATTCATCCATATGAATGTCTGTCTATGCTGGAGATAAGGACTTCCCAAATTTTGGACAACTGGCCATCTTTTCTAGCCCTTGTCAGAGCCCAGAGCTGCAATGCTGGGATGATGAGATTTGGTTGAGTGTCTGCTGTCTCATCAGCTTTCTCTGAATGCCAGTGTCTGCCAGGCAGCCTTCTCTGTTCATGTGTTTGCATCATCTGTCCTCAAGACAACTAGGCTGCACTTCTCATTTCTTCTGCTCTCAAGCGGTGTCTTTCTTCTCTTCTTCACCTTATGTCTCTTATGTCTGAATCTGTCTGAACTGAGTGTGGGAGAGATGGGGAAGACATGCATGTTTATTCAGAAGCAGTTTTGCAAAAGGATTATAGGATTGGCTTTAAAGATGAGGCATTGGAGGAAAAAAGGCTGTGCTTTGCCTTAGGTTACAGTAAGCAGCAAGGGCAGGGAGAAGGCAGGGGTTCAATACCTGTTGGCTGAAGGAATTGGGTAAATGGATAAATAAACTGACTGCTGTTTCTTGGCTAAATTATCTCAGTTTCCTTATCTGTGAAGTGGGAATGATAATGCTACCTAACTTAGAGGACTAGGAAGATTAGATGAGACAATCCATGTAAAGTGAATAGAACAGTGGACAGTACATGGTAATAATATGTGTTAGCCACAGGAACAAAACATTTATCATTATTATTATTCTAAGTTTGTCTGTCTTTAAGACTTTTCATTTTCTGTTCTACTGTCCATTATAAGTTATCTTTTGCTAGAAAGCCAATTTGAGCAGATTTGCTTTGATTTTTTCATCTGATAACTTTTCAGGGAATATTGGAGAAGAATATTTTTAGGAGGCACTACTGAGAAATGGAGCAGGTGGCCAGATGGTAAGGACAGGAAACAGGGTCCTCTCTGGTTGCAATGGCAATGGAGTGGCATTCAGGTGTGTAATAAGATAAGCTGTGTTTCTAGAGACATCAAATGGGTTCAGGTGGAAAGAAAACAACATGGTCTCTTGCCAGAGAGTATGAAATGAGGGAAGACAGCAAAAGCAGACTACTGTAGGTGATCCTGCTCTTGAGCTGTCTCACCTTGGAATTTACCATTTCCCTCTTCTTTAACAGCTGATCTCCAGAGGATGGTGATGAGGCCATATCTTGTTCATGTCCTTCTGTGACTTGTGTTCCTAACAGTGTCAGTTCTTCCTTGTCCACCTAATAACAGACATTACTAAAAATCCTATGGTGTCACTGGTGATAATTTTGCTGTGGGAAAGAAAATTCCCTTGGCTCTGGTATTTCTCCCTGGAGTCTCGTTCATCTTCACTTTTATTTTTTGTGGGAATGAGGTAGATTTAGAATGGGCTTTCCCTTTCTTTTGTTGTTATTGTGTAAATGTGTTGGAATGTGTGTGGTGCACATCTGTGTGAGGTGTATGGGCACGTGGGTATGCATGTTTGTGAAGGTTAGAGGTGGACATCTGGAATGTTCCTTAATTGCTCTCCATTTTATTCTTTAAGGAAGGGTCTGTTGTTGAATGTAGAGCTCACAAATTCAGCTAGACTTGGTAGCCACTGAGCCTCAGGAATTTCCTGTCTCTGTCTCTCCAGTGCTGGGATTACAGGCATGCACAACCATACCTGGCATTTTACATATATTCTGGGGATTCAAACTCATGCTCTCATATTTGTGCAGCAAGCACTTTACCCACTGAGCACCTACCAATCCCCTGTCTTGCATTGATTGTACAGCACTCATTGCTGTTTTCAAAATTATTCCCTAAATCCTCATGGCATATTAATCCTCCACCATTATATGTTTGGTTTGATAGAGAATTGGTTCCCACTATTCTCTTCCGATTACTGAGGAAGGCAAGGGAAGATCAATTACTTCTTTTTCACAGTCTGGGAAAAGCCAAGAATGTACATGTCTCTGAGGCCTTAGTTATTCAGCCTGACTGGAAGCACGGGGATGGTTGTAGGACTTGGCTTCGAAGAGTGAACTGAAATTATGAGTGTGCAGGCTGTGTTTCCTGCCTTTGGCCTGCTTTCTCCTTTGAATCATTCTGGATAAATGTTTCACCTTCGTTGTCCAGACAAATAGCCTGAGTGTGAGGCACCTGTGTTGGTGGGCTATATGATGAAGAGAAGGCCAATATGGAGTGCAGCTCTCTCCAGAACAAACCACTGTGCAAGCTGAGCATTGAAAATACTTAGTGTTCTGACTCTGACTTGGAATGTTCAGCACATGCCAATGTTTTATCAATCTCTTAGAATGCTTCTTGTTCCCCAAAAGGCTTCAAACTCTTTGTCAAGCTGTGAATCCTATTTTCATGATCAGAAAATCAAGTCTTCAGAGCAGAGGTAGAGCAGTGAAGGTAGGGCTTTAAACTGGGATGAAACTATCCCTAGGGTATTTGGCTCAAGTCCTTCCTCCCCTGCTCTAGGAAGGCCACCAAGCTGTGCTTACCAAATGACATAGGCATGAATACAAGAGGCACCATTAACTGAGGCCAGGAAACACTGTCATGCTAAAAGCCAAATACTCCTACTCTACAAGAAGTGACTATGTTTCAACCATGTGAAGATATCAATGTGATCATGAGCCTGGTGGCTCAGGGAACATGGCTCTAACTTGTTCTATCCCTCTTCAAGATGCATCTTCTTTCTCATGGCTATGAGGCTGATTCAGCTCCCATTGCCACATGAACCTTCCAGTAAGCAAGGAGAGCATTCTTCTTCCCTTTTAAGGGCATGAACCCTAACTACTGCTCATAATTCACTGTTCTGGGCCCAAGTGTTTGTCTACAGCTAGCTGTAATTAAGACTGGTGAAGATAGTGTTTATCTGGGTATCCATGTGTCCAGATGTTTTAGTTATTTATAGGAGAAGTGGAGGTAGCCATCAGCATACGTAAGACATCCATGCACATTCTCATAATCACCTAATAACTTCCCTACTTTCTACCAGTGCAAAATGTCGAGGGTCACTCATCATGCTGCTCACGGGGGTGAAGCTAAGTGACCCAATCCAGGTTTCACAGGGCTTTTTCTTCAGTGTGTGTATGTGTGTGTGCCTGCACGAAGGCCAGAGGGCATCCTTGGGTGTTGTTCCTCAGGAATGCCATATACATTTTTAAATTTGCGTTTTTGAAATAGGGTCTCTCCCTTGTCTGGATTTCACCAAATAGGCCAGATGGGCTACCTAGCAAGCTTCAAGGATCTGCTGTCTCTTCTTTCCCAGTGCTTGGATTATAAACACGTGCCTTTTTATGTGGCTCTGGGAATTGAACTTGGGTCCTTATGCATGCAATGCAAGCATTACATTAATGAGCTGAATTATGTGCCCAGCCCACCACAGGAATTTCTAATGATGCTTCTTCAGGTACATGACAGGCAATGAAGGTATTTTCCAGCAAGGACTCCTAGGCTCTCTCTGTCTTCTCATGGGGGTAGTCATCTATTCTTCCTGTTGAGGTTATTCTATCTTCACTACTTGTTCTCCCCTTTGGCTGAGGGCAGACACTGTCTCCTACATTTTTTTTTGGTTTTTGTTTTTTCGAGGTAGGGTCTCACTCTAGTCCAGGCTGACCTGGAATTCACTCTGTATTCTCAGGGTGGCCTCGAACTCACAGTGATTCTCCTACCTCTGCCTCTCAAGTACTGGGATTAAAGGCTTGCACCACCACACCCGGCCTGTCTCCTACTTTTATCAAAGGCTTCCCTGAAATGAGATCAGTGTCTTTTAGAGTGAACTCCCTTAAAGTAGCTCCCTTTCCCATTCCTTTCGTTAAGCCATGGCTGCTAATTTTCCGGTTAGTTCTCTTTGTCCCTGGGTCTCCAAATCATGCCTGGGTGGATGGGGTGGGAATTTGAGAGGTCACTCAGAAGCAGTCAGCCCAATGACTGAGCAAAGCATACTGCCGCTGGAGAACTGGAATTTAGCAATGCAGACAACCAACCAGTCTGTTGATGGAGAGACTTGAACTGAGAAGTTACATAGAATCAAATGCAGACTTCCTGCTGTGCTAAGACTGTGTGTATGCTAATAGTGTGCCCTAAACTGTTTGTGCCTGGTTAGTGGAACAGGTGTGCCAAGAAAAGGGTGAGAGAGAAAGAAATAAAGATGAGTGAGACAGAGAGAGAGGAGACAGAGTTTTCCTTTTTCACTCTATTTATTTGTTGGATTTGTATAGTGAAATAATTGAGAGTGAAATACAGACCTATAGACTCAGACTACTCTGGCTTCAAATCATAGCTCTGACCCTGATATCATAGTTGATGATAAATAGCCAAGAAAAACCTCAGTTACTTGTTTGTAAATGTTAAGTCTGTAAAAACATATGAATGAGGATTCTATGATTACTTTCTTCAAAGAGAATTGTGAGAACTCAAGTGGTAAGGGATTGAGTTAACTTCAGAAGGTACAACTTCACTCTCTCCCTTCCTACCTTCTTCTCTCCCTACTTTCATTCCTTTTTTTTTTTTTTGCAACCAAAGTTTCAGAATAAAGTATAATTCTTCTGAGATTCCCAGTTAATAATCATTACCCTCTCTAACCTTCTGAGATATAGACTTATTCTATGAATGCATTCATAAGCACATTTGTCAGGAGTTGATTTGGCTCCTTCCAGAGCCTCTAGCCCACTAACTTCCCTTCATGGATGAGGAGACTAAGGCCCTAGAGGATCTGAACCCTGCCAGAGAGATGTGAAGAGAACATGATGCTGGTGTCTTCCTGGCAATAGTTCCATGATGGGTTGTTGGATTGATTGATTGATTGGATCTCTTCCCTCCACCCCCCCGCCTTTCTCTCCATCTGGGAAGAACAGGGAACAATGAGCTTGAAAAGCCTTCCCGAAAGCTGTACTAATGAGTTCCTATTCCTTCTCATATGAGAAGTTGGAACCTTCTGACCTCAATATGCAAAGAGATTCGAAACATGTAAATCAGCAGCTCTCAGGTTCATAAAAATAGCGCAGCTCAGTTGTTCCCTTCTCCCCTCACTCCAGCGTTTGAACCTCTGCTCCTTGTTCCTGTCTCCTTCCTCTTGTCTTCTCTCTTTTTTTTTCCTCCAGACCCTTCCTGTTTCCTTTTCTCATTTGTCTTTTCTCTCTAGACTCCATTCCCCCTCTTTCATTTCTTGTACACTGTCTCATTTTTGCTGCATTCCGGACCTGGGTGTGGGTGGGCAGACTGTCAGAGACCAGAAGCACAGCATGCTGACATTTGGAGGACCCCTGGGCACTTACGTTGAGATATAAGGATGACAGGGAAGCCTGTGGTTTAGTCACCTTGTTGTGATCACCCATGAACATGCACACAAACAATGTACACATATGCACACATACAAAAGAATATCTGCATTAGAGAGCTGCTAGGAGTAGTGTATGAATTAATGCAGGTGTCTAGCGCAGAGAAAATGAATTGTCTTGCAATTACCAGTCATCATTGTCTTCTCAAAGCCCTGAGAATACCAGTGTAATCTCAAAGCAAGGCCTGGACATTGGCCCATGAGTGGACAAGGGGCTGAGAAAGGATATGTAACTGATTTTATGTGGCATTTGGAGATGACGAGCTTGGGAGGGGGTTGGTGTTACTGTCTTTTTTCACAGCTGTGTAACTCAGATCCTGTCTAAAGGGATTGTTAGGCCTCAGAGTTTCCACCTATTAAACTGCCATGCAAAAGTACAGACTCAAGGACTCAGGATTGAGGCTTCCCTGGGAAAATCACACATAGGGTTAAGCATGCAGATCCACACGTGTGTTATCAATCATTTAACAGTGTATGGTTTGGTGCTGTATGATGATTTTGTACAAAGCATGAATTACCTAGAACCATATTTCAACCCTTTATCAATACTGCAGGAACAATTTTTTCCTGATCTTCTCCCCTCCATGAATTTTTATTGCCACCAATATATGTGTATCTGTTTAAGTACTATATATCCCATATCTACATTTTTTTTCTGTGCTTTACACTTAAGGAAGATTGGAGGTGATATTGCCCTCACTGAGAATGTATGATCCAGACTGATATTAACTCCTTGCCTTCCTCCCTTCCTCCCTCCCTCCCTTTCTTTTTTTCTTTCTTCCTTCCTTCTTTAAGGTCATATTTTAGAGAACATGGTGGGGTCAGGAACTGTACAGTTCTTTTTGGAAGGAGTCCATAATATAATCCTTATATAGTAATAGTAATGATGGTAATTCACATTTTTCTTCTCCCTCCCTCCCTTCCTTCCTTCCTTCTTTCCTTCCTTCCTTGTTCTCAGTCTCCTGTCTGTGTGAGTGTGGTGTATGCATGTGTACGTGCTCATTCAGTACCCCATGTGTTCACCTGCAGTGGCTGTAGGGAAATGTCAGGTGTCCTGCTCCATTATTCTTCTGCCAGTGCTTACTTGAGCCAGAGTCTCAGAGTTTATTTATGTTTTTCAAGTTTCAGTGATTTATGAGTTTTTGTTCTCCCATGAGCCTGGGTTGTTCATGTGGTTCCTAGGGATTGAACTTGAGTGGGGTTTCAGGCCTCCTCAGGCCCTCATGCTTGCACAGGAAGTGCTCTTACCTGCTAAGTCATCTCTCTAGGCTGTCATTTACGTTCGTTACCCAGTAGCCATGTGTCATGATGTTAAATATAATGCATGGATTAACTAATGATATAGTCAATGGAGTCCCATGAGGCAGGAGCTATTACAGGCTCTGTTTTATATACAAGGAATGTGAGGCTTAGAGGACTTAAGTAACTTGTTTAAAGTTGTACAAATAGCAAATAAAGTGGTTGGAATTGGAACTCAGGGCATCAGATTTGAGAGTCCACCCACTTGACACTGAATTAAATTGCCTTCCAATTCTAAAACAAAAAATGCTCTTCTACGTGTCAGAGTTGTATTAATGAAGCATTGTTGGGCCTTAGAGACTGGAAATGACTCACAGTGAGAGAAAGAATGGGAGCCTTCCTAGAGACAGTGGCACTGAATAGGCCTGGATGGATGAGGGGATATGGCAGAGGGAGATAGGATCAGGGTAGAGTCTCCTGGACAGAGGTGATAGCTTAAGCAAGGGCACAGAATTTGGGAAACTCCAGGAAATATTTTCCTTAGGAGCCATGGGACCACATAAGACCCCATGAGAGCCAGCACTGTCAGTGAACTGTAGCTTGGTTTATAGACCAACTCCAACATTACCGAAGAGTGCAGTTGTAAAAGGACATCTAAAGTGATTGGTAGCCATAGGTTCCTGTGGCAGTGACCCCAGTGTCTCCCAGTCTTGGCACTGTGGACATTCTGGGCACAGAAAGTCTTTTCTGAGAGATTTTTCCTATGCATTGTTAGAACAAGGTATTCGGTAGCATCCTTCGCTTCCAACTACCCTGGGAGAGATAACCAAAAATCTCTCCTGACATTGCTAGATATTTCCTGAGTGGAGACAAAGGACTCCTTATATCAATCACTTTCTTGTTGCTGGGACAAAATACCCAATCAGAAGCAGCTTAAGGAAGGAAACAGTTTATTTTGGCTTACATTTCAAGGGGGAGTCTATTGTGATAGGGAAAGGATGGCAGAAGCAGAAAGCCAAAGTCGTATCATCACAACACCAGGGATGAGTAGAGAGAGCTAGTGGAGCTGGGCTATAACACCCCAATGCCTGCCCCTCGTGGCACACTTCCTCCAACAAGGCTATCCACACCTCCTAAAGGTTCCACAACCTTCCAGAACAGTGCCACCAACTGAGGATTAAGTATTCAAACACATGAGTCCATGGGGGATATTTTACATCAAAACCTTCCACATCCTTGGTTATAAGTGACTATCTTGAATGTGGTGAGGAGGGAACACAGGCTAGTGAGGCAGAAGATGGGTTTTCATGCCAGTGAGCTGGTGCTGTGCAATTTTTGATGGAATAGTTCCTACCTCTAGGCCTTAGTTTTCTGATTTAAAAGATAAGATAGGGGCTGGGGAGATGGCTCAGCACATAGTTAAGTGTGCTTGCCACTTAAGCCTGAGGGCCTCTTGGGCTGGGGAACACATTTTCAACTTCCCAGAATCTAAAAAATGAGCATAGTCACACCTGTGACCCCAGTCTGTGAGGGGTGGAGTCTAGAAAATCTCGGGGCTTGCTGAATGTCCTTTGATTGAGGAGCGGACCCTGTCTCAAGGAAAGAAATCCATGGTTGAGCGATAAGAGGACACCCAGTGTTTTCCTCTGGCTTCTGCAGAAAGGTGCATGGGGTGTATTCAACCAGCACACACACGTGTATACACCACATATCACACACACTATCCCACGGAATACTCTACACCCATATACACATGCAAAACAAAAAGGTAAGGTGGCTGAAAGCTGTGGTATGGGACTGTAATTCCAGCATTCAGGCAACAAGCTGAGGTAGGTAGATTATAAATTGAAGGCCAGACTAGACTTAAACAATAAAGACTCTGGCTTCAGTTGATGATACAAAGGACATGTTTCCCCCTAGGGACTCGACATTGGCCCCAGCAGTGTGACCTGCATCAGCTCCAGCTGCCTGTTGCTCCATTATGCAGTGTAATGACACCCACGCCTCCCGCTGGGGCAAGCTGCGGCAGCTAGCCCAAGGCTGCCATGCCTCCCAGAGCAGGTGTGTGAAGGGCACTTGGTGTCATTTTCAACAGCAACACCCAGGTGACATCCCTAATTATAGTCAGGGAAAGCAGCGCTCAGGGCTCAGGAGGTGGCAATGAGTTGTTGGGTGTGACAAAATGATTAACACCAGAATACTGGCCAACTGGGGCTGCTGAAGTCATTTCCTGAGGTCCTGATGGAAAGTTTGGCCCTCCCATTTCTTTAGAGGGAACTCAGTTCTTGCTTTCACCCTTTGTCCTGGGAACAAAGCAGATGTTACGGGCAAGAGGAAGGCTGCTGCAGGCTGCATTTGGCTATGGAATTGAGGATCAGGGTAGACAATTGCAGGGTGGGGGTTGTCAAGAACTTCCTCTGCTGTTGAGAGCCACTTTGCTGTGTGCAGAAGGAAGGGAGACCTACTAAGGATCTGTTGGAGTAGATTTTGTGACTCTGAGAAAGATGCCTCTGTTCCACCAATAAGTCAGCTCTTACAAGCTTTCCCTCAAAGGGTTAGTGGAGACTGAAAAGGAGTTCTAGTGGGTAGCCTGCTGCAAGGCCTCTACAACATGTCTCTGCCTCCAGTTGTTCTCAGAGGGAGGTGTCCTTAAGCCTTGATTTGCAGATAAGGTTTAGGGAGGTGAAAGCCCTTTGCCTGAAGTCTCCTAGTAAGTATGTAGTGGAAAAATGGCTCAAGCTCCAGAGACAGAATATTACTCAGGGCAGATTCCAAAGCCGGTGGATGTAAAGTCAGGAGTTTGGCTCCCAGAAATTGCTCTCCCCAACTCTCAGGTTCTGCCAATCGCTCCTTCAGCCTGTCTATCAGAGCCTGGAATGTAAGCTTTGAGATTCTCCTGTGGCCTCTATTCAGAAGTGAAAAAAAAAAAAATCATAGTGCATGTGTGGGTGAGGGGGATGAGTAGATAAGGAGACAGTGATGGAGAGAGATACCCTGATAACTGACTGGAGAGCCAAAAGGAAGCAGACACTGTTGAGCTGTGGGGGGCAGAGGTGAGATAAGGGGATAAGGAAGATGAAAAGGCTTTTGGGAGCTGGATGATAGAAGGAGAGGAGCAGAGAGGAGATAAAGGGCTGAGTGAGCAATGGCCCAGGAGTAGGGGATGCGGGCATTAAACAGGGATGAAGCAGACAAGAGACAGAGGGGGTGGATGAGGAGACAGAGAGAGAGAGAGAGAGAGAGAGAGAGAGAGAGAGAGAGAGAGAGAAAGAGAGAGAGAGAGAGACAGAGGGAAAATGAATGAATGGAGGTCTCTATTTAGTATCCAGCCTCAGGCCTCTCTGTAGTGTCTGACATAATCTTATTCCCCTTTTCCCTTCCTCCTTTCTTCCTTTTTTCCTTCCTTCCTTCCTTCCTTCCTTCCTTCCTTCCTTCCTTCCTTCCTTCCTTCCTCCCTCCCTCTCTCCGTCCCTTCATCCCTCCCTCCATCTTCTTCCTTCCTAACTTTGTCTGTTCAGCATTTGCATTCCAAAATGTGTTCCAAGCAGAAGGAGGCTAGGGGAAGGGAGGAGATTAGCACAAGGGGAAGAAGTTGTGGTGGAGACGAAAGGCAATGAGAGAGAGGTACTTGAAAGAAATTGTCTGTATTAAATCCAACTTGATGTACAACCTCTATATACAACAAATACATTCATATTAGGTGTTGGAAATCTAGTATGGGTTACTACACATTCTGGTACATAGAGACTGAATATTCACAGTCAAAGAGTAAAATAAAGTGCTTTGCAAGAGACAACACTCCCATGAAGAAAATAGGGTTGTGCACAATACCAGCAAGTGATAGGTGGTTCTTTCTGGTTGCCTGGGCAAGGCAGGTTTGTAGTGGTTATGAAATTTCCTAAGGGAGAGCACCATAGGCAGAATGACTAGAAAACACAAGGCCCTGGAGCTAGCTGAGAGTACTTGGCTTGAGGGACTGCATTATGACAAAGAGAAAGATGCTATAGTGAGTTAGAGAGGTGGAGAGGTCATAGCATGCAGATCCACAGAGCATAGGTTTTATCAAGCATAAGAGAAAGCCTGTTGGAGCTTCCTCAAGGTGAGACTCAGGGTGTGGTGGAAAAAGTACT
Organism: Dipus sagitta; assembly: GCA_036346955.1. Taxonomy (NCBI): domain Eukaryota; kingdom Metazoa; phylum Chordata; class Mammalia; order Rodentia; family Dipodidae; genus Dipus; species Dipus sagitta. The sequence goes on from CM070770.1 coordinate 172,532,694, forward strand.
GGGCTGGTCAGACCACCCACCTTCTACCTCTGATTGTCTAACACACTGTTTCCTCGAGTAAGTCCATTCTCTTCTCTGGGCTTCAGCTACTGCTATTGGGAGCTTGGATAATGAGACCACATGACCTGGAAGGTCCTCTTGGCCCTGATGTTCAATTGACATTACAGCAGAGTCAGTGAGCAGCATCCTTAAGCCCCAGATCTCCTCTTTTTCCCCTTGGTTTTATCACATAGGGACGCATTCTCTCTCTCTCTCTTTTTTGTTTTTTTTGAGGTAGGGTCTCACTCTAGCTTAGGTTGACCTGGAATTCACTATGGAGTTTCAGGGTGGCCTCGAACTCTCGGCAATCCTCCTACCTCTGCCTCCCCAGTGCTGGGATTAAAGGCGTGCGCCACCACGCCCAGAAAATTTGTGCATATTCTTGACCAAGGAACTTAAATTCCCTGAGTTTGAATTTCCTTATTTGTGTGGTACATGTATGTGTTCATATATATGCAAGTACACATGTGTACAGCTGAACATACAAGTGTGTAGAGGCCAGAGGACAACATCAGCTTTGTTTCTCAAGCTCCATCTACCTGTTTTTTTTTTTTCTTTTTTTCAAGGCAGGGTTTCACTCTAGTCCAGGCTGACCTGGAATTCACTCTGTATTCTCAGGGTGGCCTCAAACTCAGGGTGATCCTCCTACCTCTGCCTCCCAAGTGCTGGGATTAAAGGTGTGTGCCACCATGCCTGGCTTTTTTTTTTTTTTTTTTTTGAGACAGGGTCTCTCACTGGCCTGGAACTTGCCATGTAGCCTAAACTGGCTGCACAGTAAGCCCCAGGGATCATCCTGTCTCCATCTCCCCAGCTTTGGAATTAAAAGTACAGGCTATCATGACCAGCTTGCTTGCTTTCTTCTATCTATCTATCTATCTATCTATCTATCTATCTATCTATCTATCTATCTTTATTTCTCTCTCTCTTTCTTTCCCTCTCTCTCTCTCTGTCTCTTTCTTTCTAACAAAGGTTACAGTCTTATATTTAACTCTTCCTTGGACCCACTTCCCCTGAGGATTCTCCTCAGTGGGACTATTGGTATTCAGTGTAGTGTAATTAAAACCTCAGTCAAATTCTGGGTGGGTGAGGGGGTGTGCTTCAGGAAATTTCTATCCTCACTGTGGCTCTTACAATCTTCCTATTTCCTACTCCTCTTCTGCAATGTCTCCTGAGTCTTGGCATGTCTGTTAGCAGTCTGATTTCGTACTAAGTTCACTGCACCTTCTGGGTTTATGCTTTGATGTGTTTTGATTAACCACTGTGTCTGTTGCTATTTCCTTGGAGTTGATTGTCAAGGTAGAAGTAGGAGCGATACTCCTGTCACTGCTTCCTTTCCAACTTTCCCCAGGCCCTAGTTGCTGTGGTATAGGTGACCTGTCTTCTGGTAGGCAGTTGGGTATCTTTACTTGTCATACTTGATCTTGGATCTCCCCATTATTCTTTGCTATCTGTAAAATAAAGAAGAGTCCCCAACCAAGAGTGAGAGCAGCTTTGATTTAGGGGGCTATGTATAGTGATTTGAGAGACTTCTTGATGTGTATGCCCACTCTACTTATCCAGAGGGTTATGTGGTTGTGGGTTATGAGATGTGAGAACAGCAGTCACTGTGGGGGGTGGTCAGTGCCTCTGGACATTCCCTTCTACTCTGTGGCTCTTACAATCTTTCTGCCCCCTCTTCCACAAAATTTCCTGAGCTGTAGTAGGTGTGTTTTAAGTCTCTTTTAGTGTTGTGCTCTCAGCAGGGTCTGGGTTTCTCTTTGGCACATTTTGAGCATCCTCAGTGTCCGTCTCCATGGCCCTGGAGCTGGTTGTCAGGCTCGCCATCGAAGCAGCACTCTTGCTCATCTCGCCAACTCCTCTGTGGTTTCACCTGGGCCCTGGCTGATGTGTGAGGAATGGTTTATCTCCTTGGTTCTCGCTGCCTTCTGAAAAACAAAAAAGATTCTCTGATGGAGAATGAGGTCAGCATAGGTTCAACGGGATAAGCATTGTAAATTAATAGAGATTTTGATGGGTTTACCCTCTCTTTTGGCTGAAGACTAATGGAAGCTTCTCATTGGAGTCCATGATCTTGGTCTCCAAAGGATTCTGACTCAGTTCCCAGTTCCAGCTATGAGTCCCTTTCCACTGAACTCTTAGCCAATCAGAGAGCCACTAGTTACCCACCTGGATGCCACTGTTGCACAGGCGTGCCCATCCTGTCAGGCTGGTTGATTTCGTATGGCAGTGTCCCCTGATAGCACACAAGGTTGTTGGCCATTTCCCCCAGTAGCTTATGTAGCACTTTCCAGCAGCATATGAGCAGAGCATCTGGGAACTGGCTTCCTTCCAGATTCCAGCTGATCTCTCAATATTCTGTGTTGGCAGCATGTGGTGTCTTCGGCAACAGGGTCTTTCACCTCAGGTGGGTAATTAAGTGCTTTGACAGAAGCCTCTCTGATCAACAGCTTAATGTGGGTTGCAACCAATTTCTGGTACTGGGAGTTATAAGATAGAGCCAACTGTTTTAGGGTTAGGCTTTATCCCACCCTCTCCCGGGCTCTTCTTACCAGAAATCCCTGCATACTCCTGTTGAAGGCTGTATCATTTATTCTGCTATCCAGCAGAAAGGTTAGGTATGTACTTCTTATACTGATGGTCAGTTTTGTAGCTTTCAGGGTCCCCTGCTTACTCATGCTGCTGGTGACTTATTCATCCCCCAGCAGCTTCCATGGCACTTTCCCATGCTATGAGGTTCTGCTAAGAGAAGACTGGGTTTCCTCTCTGTTCCCACGTGGTCTCTCAGTGTCCCGTGACAGAAAGTAGCCTATGGTATCTTCAGCAATAGTTTTTTTTTTTTTTTTAACCCTTTAACTCTGTCAGGTAACCAAGTGCTTTGGCAATGTCCAGGATTATCTTAGGGACCACTTGGACCTCCCTGATCAACATCTCAATGGCAGGGGGCAACTCTATTCTGGTCCTTAGATTTACTGGCCAGAGCCAGTGGCTTTAATATTAAGCTTTATCCACCCACTACTCATGCCAAACTTTTCTTACATGGGTTCTCAGAATCAAATGCAGGTCTTTATCATTCACTAGCTGGGCTACCTCCCAGGCTCCAGCTTCTCACTTGTGATGTGACAGTGATACTATTCCCTTCACGAGGCTGTTAGGAAGGAGGAAATGAGACAATTACTTAAAGGACTTAACTCAGCTGTACTCAATTAACTATTAATACTGGTGTTAAAGACTTCCAGAACTTTACTTTGAGGTTAGGTCTGTCACTAGAGCATGGGTGAAAATGTCCATCTATTGACTGATCACGTTTACTTCAAAACCAATGCCCTTTTCTTGGCACCTCCAAATAAACATGACCAAACCCAAACTCACCATTATCTCTCTCCTCCTCTCCCCTCTACCAGGTCCCTTATCTTTGTTCATGGCACTACGATTTTTCTCAACCCTAATGCTCAATCTCAGCGTTATCTCAGACTTCTTTCCCCATATCCAAATCACTCTCCAAACCCTATCACCATGCCTCCATGGTTTCATCCCTTGTTTTCATTCTGTGTGCTTTCCTTTGGTCCTTTCTTAGCCTCTACCTGCACTGTAGGCTAATCTCTAAACTGGCTTCTGCTTTGTTTCTTTCTCCTCTCCAGTGTCTGTGATCCATCATCACTTCTTTTTAAATACTGTTGCCAGGGTGGCTGTAACTTGTATCTCTAATAAAGTCACTTTTATGCTTAACTGTCTTTTCTGTCTCCCTAACTTAGGACACCAGATAAAGCCCATCACCCCAGCCTGCCTTCAAAGTATTTAAAAATCTGATTCGTACCTATTTTTAAGGACCTTGCATAGTCCTACTGTGACACATGGTAAAGTTTAGCAACACTTGTCTTCTTAACCAGCCTAAGTGTGACACAATGCTAGAGTTTCTCCCTTTACCTGGAATCTATCTACGCTGTGGTGTGGCTCATTCAAGTTCACCCATCCCTAGAGTATGAGCTCCATGGAAGATGTCTATGCCAGTCTGTTTATTCTACTTACATATCATCCTGTGCCTACCTAATATATATGTTTAAATAAATGTGGTTTTCCTTATGGTACATGTTCTTCTCCCCTAGTAGATTTGTGAATTCCCAGAGGATGGGAATTAAGTCTTGGTCATCTTTTTATTGTTGGCTAGATCTACAAATCATTTAAGAAGTCTAAGAAGGGTCATGAGTCACATGGAGCTCAAATAAGACCCTTGATTCAGTGCCCACTTTCCTTTTACCCCTGCATAATCTTATTCTTTTCCCCATTGCTCCCTTCTTGGTAAAGAGCATCCCCATCCACCCACTTTCTCAATCTCCAAAACTGAGTGCTTGATTTCTCCCCTGTTCTCTCCACCCTAGTGCAATCCTTCATCAAGTTAGCTATACCTCCAAGGCCCATCCTAAATTCATCTGTTTTTATCCACCTAACACTCCCAAGTAGTCACCTTGTATCTGTCCTAATTGCCCCTAGTCTCCTGTCTGAGGTAAGAATTATATATATATCTATGTTTTTTTTTTTTTTTGAGAGAGAGAGAGAGAGAGAGAGAGAGAGAGAGAGAGAGAACTGGCACACTAGGGCCTCAGTCACTACAATTTAACTCCAGACTCTTGTGCCACCTAGTGGGCATGTGTGACCTTGTACTTGCCTCACCTTTGTGCATCTGACTAATGTGGAATCTGGAAAGTCCTACATGGATCCGTGGGCTTTGCAGGCAAGCGCCTTAACCACTAAGCAATCTTTCCAGCCCAAGAAAGTTATTTTAAAATAGTAAATATGTGGGACGTAGAAATGTTTCAGATGTGAATTTCTTTGTATTTTTCATGATTGACATTCACTAGGAGATTTTATCCATTATTTATTCAAATACATTTTTTTCTGCCTAGTTAACTCCTTTGCTGTTGACTATTATACTTCTGTGTAGTTTAATAATTCTGGGTGCTCTGATATGCTAGTACATGCTTGGTTGGACCATGTGATGGCTGATTTTGTCAATTCAACACAGGATGTAGACTGGGTTAATTGAGATGGATGATCCACCTTGAATAAGAGTGACACCGTTCAATGGGTTGCTGTCCTGGACTGACTAAGAAGGAGAAAGTGAGCCAAACCCCAACATTCACCACTCTGCTTCCTGACTCTGGATGCATGTGGCCAGCTACCCCATGCTCCTGCCGCCATCCTTCTCCATTGTGACAGACCCTATCCCTTCAAACTGTAACAACAAATTCTTGCTTAAAAAAAAAATCTCTGTGTATATGGTTGCGTGGGTAGGTGTATCATGTGCTTGTGTGTGTTCATGTGAGTGCATGTGTGCAGGTCAGAGAATAAGTTTGGGTGTCAGTCTTCACCTTTCACCTAGTTTGAGGCAACATTCCTTATTTACCTACTGTGTGTGTAGGCTAGCCAGCCCAGGAGCTGGGGTCATCCTTCCCTGCCTCTTCTCACCCAGCTTTATGTGGGTTTAGTTTCTCATGCTTGTAAAGCATAGTGCTTGACCCACAGCCATCTCCCCAGCCCTAAACAATGTTTTTTGTAGTTCTTTGAATATTCTTCTTTGAATAACTTTTGCTACTAAATATATGCCCATTTAGAGACCATTCCTGCGGAATGAGTTCTTTCCTGAATATGCACCATACTTTCCTATTTCTGTTTTTCCTTTTCCTTTTCTTTTTTTTTTTCACTTTTTTTTCTTGAGATAGAGTCACATGTATCCCAGGCTGACCTAGAACTCCCTATGTAGCCAAGGCTGATATTGAACTCCTTCTGCTTCCACCTCCCAAGATCTGGGAGTACAAGAATGATCTACCATGCCCAGTGTATGCAGTGTTGGGAATTGAACCCAGGGCTTTGCACATGTTGGGCAAGCACCCTACCAACTGAGCTCCAGCTCTCACCTTGACTTTCCTATTTCTTTACTTGTTTTATAATGTTTCTTTTTTCTCTTTTTTAACGTTGTAAAAAACAGGCTAATTTAGTTATAAAACTGTAGCAACCCCCCTGGACTGTGATTTCTTCCAGGTGTCACTCCAGCTTGTTTGTTTTAGCAGCTGCTCCTGGGGGCGTGTGGCTGCTGACATGTCTCTTTGGTTTTTAAAATTCTTGTTTGATTTTAAGCCTGGCTTCTAAAGGGTTGCTTTTGTTTGCTCTTAGTTTAGGAGTCAGCCAAGGTTTATTCACAGGTTGTGTTCAAATACCTTGCATTAGTTTTTTGTGGTGGTTGTTGCTGCAGTATTTAATTTTCACATGGCTAAATGAGGTTAAATGTATTATCTTACAGCAGGTCATAAGATCTCTGAAGGTCACACTAAGCTAAGATTATGGCATCTTTAAGGTTGTATTCTGTTCTGGAGGCTAAAGGTGGAGAACCTATTTCCTTGCTCTTCTAATTTCTATGAGACTTTTGCAGTCCTCAGCTCATGGCCTACTTCCTGTCTTCACAGCCATCAGGGTAGGTCAAGCTCTGCTCATATCACATCTCTGACTCAGATGAAAACATTCTGTGCTTTTAGGGAATCATGTAATTAGATTGAGCCTGCCTGGTTAAATCAAGATCATTTCCATCTCAAGGTCCTTAGCTGTAATCACATCTGCAAAGTTCCTATAAGGTAATATAGTTACAGGTTGTGGGACTAGGACTGGGACATTTTCGTAAGGTGGGGAGGCAGGGTGAAAGTATTCAGCCTGCCACATACCTAAGACAAGCAAGGCTCCCACACAGTTTGCTATCAGAATGGTGGTGGTGGGGCTGGGGCGGGGGAGGCACATCCAAATTCAGACAGTTTCAAATCTTGTATCTTGTCTTCCCATGTACTTTGTGTCCTGGTCAACCAGAAATTATATGGAGTGTTTTTCAAGCCCTTTTAGGACATTGCTATTTCTTGGATCTCTTTGTTACCTTTATGGTTAGTCTTTCAACCTATTGCTTGCTTCAACCAGGATTCTGATCTTAGGTTATTAGAACCTCAGGCTTTTACAGCTCACCTTGTTTTACTGACAACAATGGTGGTTGTGGATTTCTCAACTTTCTTTCCAAGCCAAGGGAGTTCCCACTCCACAGCAAAGTTGATGGTTTCTATGTCCATTATCACCGGGTTAGATCCACCTCCCTGACCAAGCTGGACGGGGCTCAGGGGAGGATGGAAGTAGGTCCCTAAACTCAAACCATGGATTCCCACAGCTCATACTCATAGTTCAAGTTTGTTTGTTGTCTCTGGTTATGTTCCAGAGCTCTTCAGCTGTTGTTTTGAGAACTTTGTTTTTAGTATTTATGATTGCTTTTTGGGGAACGTATTTACTGCCTTCTCATTCTGCTAAGTTGGAGAGTTTGGTCTGCTTATGTTTAGAATAATTAATGATTTTGTTGGTTTTATATTTACCCTGTTAGGATTTGTTTCTATTTGTCTCATTCATTGGTCATATTTTTCTTCCATACTTACCCTTTTGAGGAAATTAAATGTTTTTTAAAGTTGTGAGGTTTATTTTTATTTATTTATTAGAGAGAAAGAAGGAGTAAGGGAGAGAGAAAGAGAGAGTGAGAGAGAGAGAGAGAGAGAGAGAGAGAGAGAGAGAGAATGGGTGCACCAGTGTCTCTAAGCCACTGAAAACAAACTACAGACACGTGCACCACCATGTGCATCTGGCTTATGTGGGGTCTAGGGAATTGAACCTGGATTCTTAGGCTTCATAGGCAAGTACCTTATCTGTATCTGCCAAGCCATCTCTCCAGCCCCAAATCAAATATTTTTCATTGGTTTATTTTCATTTCTCTGTTGACTTAGAATATTTATTTATGAGGAGATAGATAGATAGATGGAGAGAGAGAGAGAGGGAGAGAGAGAGAGAGAGAGAGAGAGAGAGAGAGAGAGAGATATTCTTGCCATTGGGAACAAACTTCAGATGCATGCATCACTTTGTGCTTCTGGCTTTATGTGGGTATTGGGGAATTGAACCTGGGCCAGCAGGCTGTGCAAGCAAGTGCCTTTAATTGCTGAGCCATCTCCCTTACCCCTCTATTAACTTTTAAACTATAACTCTTTGGATTTTATTTTAACATTTTTCTGGGAGATACAAACATCATTAGCCCTTCAAATCTACCTTTAATTAGTATTTCATTATTTCATGCAAAACACAAGAGCCAGGCCAATTCCACCCATATCTGTTCTATGACTGATTTATATAATAAACACATACATAAAATTTACCCCACAGTAAAATACTAATTCCCTTCAGACCCACATTTGCACTCAGTATAACTGTTTTTAGCCAGAATAATTTTTTCTTAGCATTCCATATGCTGAAAGTCTGTTATCAATGAAAGCTCTCACATGATGTTCACCAAAACATAACTCAAGGAGACTCAAAAGTCATCAAAGCAGAAAATCTGATGCTGCTGAGCGATCAACTCTAAAGGAGACTTGTAACATACCTACCAAGGCTCAGGAGACATTGTGGAAGAGGGGCAGAAAGATTGTAAGAGCCACAGCATAGGAAGGTGCATACTGAGACATTGTACCTCTCACTGAGACTGACTGGTGAATTCATGACTCTATAATAAATACCAACAATACTTGGACCTTCAGCAGAATGGGGGCAGGGGAGAGGGAACATAAGAGTACAACCTGATGGGAATATGACCAATATGCAATATGTTCATCTTATCCAGTTTGCAATAATAAAAATAATTATTTAAAAAAGCATGTTGGTATGGCCCAAAATTGTGCAAGTGATATCACCTTTCTTTTCTTCTTGCATTTTGAATTTGCTATTTCCCTTGTCTTGCTCCTGTTGTTTATTATGAACAATCATTTACACTATTATTCTTATATTTTTTATTTGTCTGTTTTGAAGATCCCTTCCTTCCTCCTTCCTTCCTTTCTTTCTTTTCTTTTTTCTTTTTTCTTTTTTTTGAAGTAGGGTCTCACTCTAGCCCAGGCTGACCTGGAAGTCACTCACCTGTCCCAGGGTGGCTTCAAACTCAGTGATTCATTCTTCTGTCTCTGCTGGGATTAAAGGTGTGTGCCACCACTCCTGGCAGATTTTTCTTTTTTTACATTTTATTTTTGGTTATTCGTTTATTTGAGAGAGAGGAAAAGAGAGAGAAGAAGGAGAGAATGAGTATGCCAGGGCCTCTAGCATTTGCAAACTAACTCTAGATGCATGCACTACCTTATGCATCTGGTTTATGTGGTTCCTGGAGAATAGAACCTGGATCCTTTGGCTTTGCAGGCAAGCACCTTAACTAATAAGCCATCTCTCCAGACCCAGAGTTTTCTTTTCATCTTTAATTTTTAAGCACATTTAATTTGAATTGACACAATATGGTGATGACTGAATTACTTGTGTTTATGAGTTGATTATTTTAAAATTTAAGTTTGAGATATGATTAATCTCCTCCCATTTCTTTCTCTCTCCTCAAATTACAAACATACTAGTCAGTTTGCTGACCTCACATAGGTTAATACGATTCTCTACACTTAAAAAGTTGTTTTCTTTATTCCAGTGCTTTTTTATGTCAATTATTGTTCCATACCTTTCCCTCTTAGAGTGTTTTTGGTGCCTCCATGTGTGTCATATGTGTTGCACGGTATATGGACACACGTGCAGATGCAGGAACACAGATTGGGTGTCTCTCCTCTGCTGCTCATCAGCTTACCTCCTTGAGATAGGGTTTCTTACTGATTCTAGAGCTTGACATGTTTTTGAGCCCCAGTGATTCTTCGGTCTCTGCTCCTCACAGGACTGGGGTTTCCATTGTGTATGGCTGCACCCAGCTGTTTACATGGGTGTGGGGAATCAAACGGATGTGGTCTCAGGCTCCCTGGGCTCTCATGCTTGCATGGAAAGCATTCTTAACCACTAAGCCATCGCTCAAACCCAGAATTTCAATTTTAATATTTTCCACTCCAGTGTGATTCCCTCTTACAAATTATGCCCATCTTTTTATTTATGCCCTTGGACATACTTATAATGACCATTTTAAAGTCCTTATTTGCTAAGTTTCAACATCTAGGACATCTTGGGAACTGTCTGAACTGTTTTTTCTTGATTTCAGTTCACATAGTCCTGTTTTTCTCATATGTAATAATTTATCAATTACACGTTGACCCTTTTAGATGACACATTGTAGAAAGTCTCTATAACACAACTTTCTTTTATGTGAAGCTAATTATGTTGTAGCAGATCGAATTCTTAGTGAATCTATTTGGTCCTGCCAAGATTGATTTTATTCTTTTTTTTTTTTTTAGGGTGAGTCTACCTCATCCTTATTTGTTTTTGGTGAATTGTTAACCCAATCCCTGAAGTTTCAGCAAGTTTCTTTTACAATAGAATCCATACTGAATAATACTCTTCCTTAGACTATCTTTGCTTTTTAGAGTCTTGTTTTGCACATATGGGAGCCCACATCTGCCATTGAGAATGCTTCGTGATCCCCAGAGAGAAGTCTGGGGTGCTCCCTTAACACAACTACCTGCTTGTAAATTCTAGAAGCTTCTGCTGCCCACATCATCTAATCTGCCTTCTTACTAGCAGAGATTGATCACTCCCCTTTTAGGCCTCTCTCCTTGCACCTAGGAAGGAAGTGCACAGTCAGAGCCAGTGATGTCACAGCTCTCAAGGGTCACAGCCTGAGCTCCTATCATTGCATATGCCTGGAAGTATTTCTGCCTATATTTTGCCCAATTTTATCATTGTTTTCAGCAAGAGGGAAGGATGAAATTCTTACCCATTATCCTTTAATCTAAAGTAGTTCAATTATTATAGAGGAGTAAATGTCCTTTGCAGATATCCAAGTACCCCAGTGCCTTAAAGTAATAGTTGTGGAATGAATGAATCATTTGCAAACAACATAGGAGTTAGATAAAAATGAAGGCATTCATCTTCTTTTTCTCACCCCAATCCTTCTTCTCTGAGTTGATTGTTGGTATTTCTTGCATATTTTTACAGAGTTTTTCATGCATGTATATGCATGTGTGTACATATATATTTGATACATGCATTGAGTAGCCACTCTGAGCAGAGCAAGGCCCTTATTCAGAAGAGTATATGGAAACATTGAAGTAGAGTTTTAACCATATATACAAAGGATTGCCACCTAAAGCCACCTGAAGGAGGTGGTTGTCAGTGTTAGAGAGGAACAGAAAATGTTTTCGTTGGGGATGGGTACAGAAAACAGAAAGGGAAGGGAGAGGAGAAGAAGTGAGAGAGGGCTGGCTTAATTCTGGCACACTGGCTGGGGATGGTATTGGTGAAAGCTTTTGGAATAAGCCCTCCAGCTGTGGAAAGCAGCACCCGTGTGGAGAGGAAGAAGGCTGGCCTCAACATTCTGTGCAGGAAGGAATGCCAGAAGGAGAAACTGAGAAAACAGGTTGGTATCTGGCAAAGGTGTGTATTAAGTGCCAATCCAGGGAAACAAACATTCATAAACATTTGCCTGTTAAATGCATTTATAATATTGGGAAGACTGGATTCATGGGTTAGGGTACTTTCTAGAGACAGACTCTTACAGGAACAAAGTTCTACCAAATGTTGTTCAAGCCCACCGCACCCCTTCCACCTTTGTTACTTGAGTATATTTTCCTTATTTGTTCCGATCTGGTTCAACATGTCTGGGCTGAGGTTGACTGTGAGCCCACACTGCCTCCCTGTGCCAGCTTTGTGCATAGCGTCTGGCACAACTCCCCCAGGCCTGGAGGGGATTAGGGCTCCGAGAACTGGTCTTGTGTCTTGTGTACATGATGCTCAATACTTCATTCAGTTTTTTCGTATGGGGAGACTGACTGCATTACCAATGACATTGGGATGAGCAGTCATGTTTCTTTCACACACAGGCACACTGAAGGGGAAGGACAGAGTCTGTCTCTAGGATCTGTCTCTACCAGCCTTCTAGGCTGCAGACATGGGGTGGAGTCTTCTGCCCACTCCTGCGGGAAGGCTGACTCCGTGGCAGGGTGCCCCCACTCCTTACCATGGCTACCTTTCTGATCAAGGAAAGCAATGTTGTGTGTGTGTGTGTGTGTGTGAGTGGGGTGGTTGCCTTCCTTTCTAACATTAATGAGAATTTCTGAATTAGTTTCTGAGTAGTTGGGAGGAGTCATGATAAATCAAGCCATCAAAGCCTAATTTCTGGCTCATAAGGGAAACTGCACCATCTGACATTTATGGTTCTCTCAGTGCCTGAGAGTTAGTTTAATGGCTTCATCTGACTTTAGGGTCCATCTAGATCAGGCCATGCTTTGTCTTCTAGCCTCTACTCTGGCACTTGCCCTCACTTAGAAAGCACTACTATTCTCTGCACACATTCCCTCTGCTTGGAAAATGTTCTTTGCAATCCTTCATTCTGACCTGTGTTAATAATCCTTCCTCAGGGCTCCTACATGCACCCAAGCTCTGATCATATATGTACCACTGCGGGAAGTATTTCCTGAGCATGGTGGGTCCCAGCACATATGTCTGGAGTTTGCTTGCAGTGGCTAGTGGCCTTGGAGGGCACATTCTCTCTACATATGCCTCTTTCTCTCTCTAAAATAAATAAATAAAATAAAAATAAGAATATTCATGCTGGGTGCAGTGGCATACACCTTTAATCCCAGCACTTGGGAGGCAGAGGTAGGATGATCGCCGTGAGTTTGAGGCCAACCTGAGACTACATAGTGAATTCCAGGTCAGCCTGAACTAGAGCAAAACCCTACCTCAAAAAAAGAAAAACAAACAAAAAAAATCAGCATAGCATTTTTTTTCTCTGTATACTTAGTTGGCTTGTGTGAAAATCTACATCTGATAATGGATATACTATAGCAGATGAAATTACATACATTGAACATTACATACATTCCCTGCAGGCTTTCATGAAACATCAAATCAGAATATTAAAGAAATAAAAGCTTGGTCAATATGCTGAATCAATAAGAATGTAAACAGAGTGGCAGAACTTTTTACAGTCTCTACCATAACACAATGTGGGCGAGCCTCTGAATCCGTGCATCCCATGCCACCCTGAAGGCACTGCCACACAGTGGTTAGGAGTATAGGTAGGTTTGGAGCCGAATGACTAGAATTTAAATTCCACCTCTGTCAGCTTGTTCGAGTTACTTAAGCAATAGCTTAGTCTCTCTGTGCCTCAATGTCGTAAAATGGGATAGCGCTTCTTATCTAATGAGCTTGCTTCTGCTCGGTTCATTAATGTCCTCCACAAAGCACCCTGAACAGTGGCTGGTGTACAGTACGTGTCAGCTTTCATGAGATTATGCTGGCTTTCTGCTCATGGGGTTTGACTGTTTTGCTTTTGTTCCCATGTCAAGTAAAATAATGAGGCTAAATAATGACCAGGCAGAAGGTGAGATAATACATCTAACCAAGGATCGGCTAGAAACCGAGGACAGAAAGGCTCTTAGTCCAATTCTCTCATTTCAAAAATGGGGAGGAAATATTTTTTCCTAAGGTTACATAAATCCATTTCAATGTATTGACTCTTTTCTCTTGCCTATTATTTGCCAACCATTATCCTCATTTCTGTGGGTAAGTGGATGAATAAGAAATAGTTCTTGTCTTTGCAGAATATTTTTTAAAAGCATGTAAAAAAAAGGTAAACTGAAGTTATCATGGGCAGAATTTAACCCAGGAAATACAGGATTAAATGAGAGGAGGACGTGTTTTTGCCTTTCATTTTACTCATCTCTTAGGGAATTTCCCCTCAGTGCATAACAGAAGTTCTTCCTGTGGGGTTTGTATTTTGTAGCAAATCCTATGAACATGTGACTGTGGCTTGAAGTCCACAGAGTACTTGGGGCTGGGGGAGACATGAAAATGTTTTCACAACAAATTGACTGGTGATGAGACAGAGGAGGAATGCTGACTGGGTCTCAGGCAGACTAAAACTTGCCCTTGAGAGCACGGAACCCACTTACATGGGCCTAGTGTTTTTATATAAATGAGATTTCAATCCAAGGACAGTGAAGAACAGTTTTAATGCCCCAGAGCATGCCAGGCAGCAACCAGGCCAAGGAAGCTAGCTGAAGCAGAAATGATGGACACATGCATGCACTCAGCCTACTCTTGTTACGTTGCTTGCCTTAAAGTTCACTTTATCCCCTTGAGGTAGGTGCTACTGGCATCTGTATTTCACTGACGGAGAGACAGGCATGAATAGGTCAATACTTTGTCCAAAGCGCACACAGCAGGCTCCTTGAGGAGGTAAAGTTTGAATCTAAGCAATGAGATTCTGTCTGGGCTTGGAGCCATAGACGGACAGGTAGCTTTGAATGTGATGTGTGTTTGTCCTTGCCTACATCCTGTGTGCAAGCATAGACCAAGTTTCTCAGGAAACTGTACTTGTTGAACACTTTGATCTACCCCTGTTCTCACAATGAGGTGGAGAGATTGAACTTGGGATGTGCAATGTGGCTCCTTGTGTGGGGGAGAAAAGAGGAAAGATCCCTTTCCTTCCCCGTGCATGTCCATCTTTCCCCTCATTCAGGGGTTTGCTCAGGTCCTGCCTTTGTGTTTACCACCTTCTCTGTCCTTAGTGCTCTACTGAACTCGCCTGGGGTGCTTCCTGTGTGGTCCCTTGTTTCTGAGTTGTTTTCACAGGCCTGTGGATGTCCCCTAGACCAGCCACAGGTGCTGGAAGGCAGGGCACAGTTTCTATGCTCAGGTTCCCCACTCCAGAGCATTCCCCAGTCATTATTGTAAAGTGAGTAAACTAGTGAGCACACCACCACTGAATAGAAGTAGTTTTAAATGCTTACTACTTATTTGCCAGTGCGTGTGTGTATGTGCACATGCGTGCTGGTGTGTGCATGCCATGGCACACACGTGGATGCCAGAAAACAACTTCTGGGCCAAACCTTGCAGTTCCACCTCATTTGAGTCAGTGTTTCTCTCCAACTCCTGCTGGTGGTGTTCTTTTGGCTTACATTCACTGTGAGCTCCTGTCTGTGCCGCCCGTCTACCATCAGAATGTGGAATTATAGAATCCCACCACTGTTTCTGGCTTTTTAAATGGGGTCTCAGGATCAGACTCTGACAATAAGATTGAGCAGTGAGGACTTTAGCCACAGTGCTGTTTCCCCAAACCCGTAGAAGTAGTTTTAAAACCTTCTTCCAAATGGCAGTACTGTAAGTAGGGCTCAGTTATTGTTCACCAAATATTTCTCTCTTTTCACATCTAGGTACAGGGAAATGTGGTATTTCTTTACTTCATTTGAAATTAAATATTTTATTTATTTATTTATTTGAAAGAGAAAGAGGGAAAGGGAGAAAGAGAGAGAGAGAGAGAGAGAGAGAGAGAGAGAGAGAGAGAGAGAGAATGAGTGTGTCAGGGCCTGCAAACGAACTCCAGATGCATGCACCACTTTTTGCATCTGGCTTACTTGGGTATTAGAGAATTGAACCTGGGTCCTTTGGCTTTGCTTGCAAGAGCCTTAACTGCCAAGCCATTTCTCCAGCCCTCATTTGAAATTAGATATGGCCCTGTATGATATGTGAGTGGAAATGATATGAGTGCTACTTCTGCGGAAAAGGTTTAAATGCTATACTCTCCCTCTGCATTGGTGATGGCAACATTTCAAACAATGGTGTCCCCCTGTCTGGGTCTCTGAGTAGCTCAGAGCAAAGTCCTTCACTGAGCCACAGTGGGTTTCTTGCACAATAAGCAGTGAACCTTTGACATTCAAACTACTATGATTTTAATATTCTTTGTTTGTACAACCTAGCTTGCTCTGACTGACACTGCACATCTCCCTGGAGGCAATTTTGAAAGTCAGTCTAGTCAAGCATGAAGAGAGAACAGACAAGAAATAAGAGCTGGAGTAAGAGGCAAAGCCCTGCTGTGTTCAGTTCAGGATCCAATGTTAGGAACTGCAGAGGAGTAAAAATGATGTAGTACTGAGCACCATGGAGATGCTCAGTGGAATGTGAAGGGCCATTTGATTTACAAACCATGGTGATGGAGGTGATGGGGAAAAAGGGATGGTGAGATACACAGTGATTTGCAGCAGAGATCGGTGCATTCTATTTTGTTCACACTTTTTTGCTGTGTGTGTGTGAGCAGTGTAAGCACATTGAGTACACATGTAAGCACACCTGTGTGTGCTTGCAGAAACCAAAGGAAGATGTCAGGTATCCTCCTCTATTGTTTTGCTGCCTTATTTCCCTGTGACAAAGTCTCCAACTGAACCTAAAGCTCAGTTTTTTGGGCAGACTTGCTGACCAAGGAGCCCCAGTGATCGTCTTGTCTTTACCCCTATCAGTGTCAGGGTTATAGGCATGTGTAGCTATGCTTGGCCCTTTATGTGGGTGCTGGGAATGGAGCTCAAGTCCTCAGGCTTGTGAACTGAACTTTCTCCCCAGTTCCTGCCCACACATGGTTTTAAGAATTTGTACTAGTGCCTTTGTAGCACAAAAGGTGGCACATCTGTCTCAGAAAAATTTGCACTAGGTACCATTATTTAAAAGTCCAGGGCTGGAAAGAGGGCTCAGTGGTTAATTACACTTCCTGAACAAGTATGAGGATGACCAAGGAAGACAATGAACTTCAACCTGTGGCCGTCACAGGTGTGTGTGGCCCTACACATGAACATGCATACACTTTTGGGCATCCTGTGTACA